>QNUK01000195.1:70000-342500 GCA_013621035.1 Clarias magur
ATCAGTGTTTCTGTGTATCAGGGACAAGATAAAGAGAAAGTTATTCAGCAAGTTATTTTCTTCTTAGTGGCAGAAGCTGAAGGTAACAGAGGAGATTTATAATGCCATCGAATTACATCGGGAATAATTTGACAGATGTTACTTAATTAATTGGAGCCATCAAAATAAATAAATGTTCCTCGTGTCATACAGGAGTCAGGACTCCCCCCCCCACCCCACCCCCACCCCCCTTTAATTAATCATTCTTTAAGATAATGTGAAGGTAATATTAGGAGCTCGGAGCCGAGCAGCTGTGTGGAAGTGTGTATCCTGCTTGATGAATGAAGCCTATTGTTTCTAGGCAAAATGTGAAGGTTGAATGTTGCCGAGCAGAAGGTAAAGCTTCTCTGATCAAACCTGTCAGATGCAGCTTAAGTTCTCTGTAGAAGTGTGACCTGTAACGGATTTGATGAGATTATTCTCAAGGCAAAATTGTGAGAAAAGAGCTACAAGTAGAAATACATTTCACTTCTTCTTCACTATATTTAGGTCACGTCCCTAAATCTCTCGAACCTAACCTAGACGGTAATGAAATATCCAATTACAGACCGATTTCAAACCTTCCGTTTATTTCAAAAGTAGTAGAAAATGTGGTGTCGGCTCAAAAATGCTCATTCTTACAGGAAAACAATATCTTCAAAGAATTTCAGTCAGGTTTCAGGCCCCACCATAGTACAGAAACTGGGCAAGTTAAAATTGACTAAACGCAAACGACTTGTTTTTAGCTCCACCTTAATACTCGTCTTACTTGACCTTAGTGCTGCATTCGACACTGTAGATCATAATATTCTCATAGATCATTAACAAAATCACATCTGTGTTCAGGGACAGGTGTTAAAATGGTCTAGAGCCTACCTGTCTGACCGATACCAGTTTGTAGATCTGAATGGAGAACTGTCCAGCGTAATGCCAGTAAAATAAGGCGTCCCACAAGGATCAGTTTTAGGGCCTCTGCTGTTCTCAATATACATGCTCCCCTTGAGTAACATCATTGGGAAGACATGGGATTAGTTTCCATTGCTATGCTGATGATACCCAGTTATACATTTCAACAAAACCAGACAAAATATCCAAGTTGTCCAAATTAAATGAGTGTATCCAAGATATAAAAGATTGGATGACTGATAATTTTCTATTACTGAATTCAGATAAGACAGAAATATTACTTATTGGTCCAAAAACTAGTACACTTTCAGTACAAATGCTTTCACGCTTCCGCTTGCACTTGTATTACTACCAGCTCGACAGTGAAAGACCTGGGTGTAATATTAGACAGTAACTTGTCCTTGAAAATCATATTTTCAATATTACAAAACAGTCATTTTCCACCTTAGAAATATTGCCAAGCTTAGGAACATTTTATCCATATCTGATGCAGAAAAGCTGGTTCATGCATTCATGATCTCCAGACTGGACTACTGTAATGCATTACTAGGTGGCTGTCCTGCATCCTCAATTAAAAAGCTACAGTTAGTCCAGAAGTTCTCACCAGATCAAGAAAATTTTATTATACAAACCCAATCCTATCATCCCTGCACTGGCTACCTGTTAAGTTTAGAATTGATCACAAACTAGCATTACTTACGTACAAGGCGCTAAAGGGTTTAGCTCCTACATATCTAGTCCTCTGTCACATTACAATCCGCAGCGCTTCTTAAGATCACAAAACTCTGGATTTCTGGTAGTTTCGAGAATATCAAAGTCCACATCCTATCGCCATGCTGGTGCCGTACTGAACTGGACTCCATGTTAACTTAGACAGCTTCTGGTATATTCTGTTATACAGCTGTTATACCAGCTGTCTAACACACAGTATGACTGCAGATCAATCCCTGCTATCTGTTATGACCCAAATGAGGATGGGTTATATTAGGTTCTCTGTTCAGTCTGGTTCCTCTCAAGGTTTCTTCCTCCCATCCCAGGGAGCTTTTCCTTGCCACCGTCACCCTTGGCTTGCTCAACAGGGACAATCAGATCACTATGATCTATACACATTTTTATTTTCTCCTACACATTTTCATAATCTTCTTTTAATATTGTGAAGCTGCTTTAAGACAACGACCATTGTCAAAAGCGCTATATTAATAACATTTAATTAAACATGTGTAGAAGAATGAGGCGAGGTAGAGAGAGCGAATGTGAATGTATTTGTTTGGTACGATATCTCATTACAATTAGCACTGGGAAATGTTTGGGATATATTAGGGAGGAAGTGTGGACATTTTGTCCCAGAAGTTGATGTGCTGTAGGCAAAAAAAATGGGCAAACGTAAGTATCTGGGAGAGTATGGCTACTAAGGGCCACATTGGGATGTCTAGATGACTGTGTCTGGGGAATTATAAAACTGCAGTTCTTGTGGGTCAGGACATACCAAAAGTTCTTCAATGAAGGACTACCACTGAACTGGCGACACGTGGGCCAAGACTCACTGCTGTACAGTATAGACCAAAAGTCTGGACACACCTTCTCATTCAAAGAGGTTGAATTTGTATTATGGCAAGAAAAAAGCAGCTAAGTAAAGAAAAACGAGCGGCCGTCATTACTTTAAGAAATGAAGATCAGTCAGTCCGAAAAATTGGGAAAACTTCACACCTCACACATAGCTGGAGTCACATATAAATATTCTTATGTGTGTAACTACACTCATGTAGCTAGTACGGCTAGGCAAATATTTAAAAAAAAAAACTTGTGTATGTAGCTAGTCCTAGTCATATATAAACAATTGTGTGTATGAAGCCATGTCCAGATAGAATCACATACAGAGTCTTGGAGAGTTATAAACGACCATGGGATATACACCTTCCGACATGGTTGTTTAAAGAACGAGAAGATACTGTCTACATCAGGTAAAAGGATCGGTGCCAGCTGAACCATGTAACTGTAATCACTGCAGTAATTACTGAATCAAGGACGCATACTGTATATATATTGGTTTTGGCTACACAGTGTTTGTCTGTTTTGTATCTAAGTACACAGAATAGTTGAGCAGTGCAAAGATGCAGTAGTGTAGGTGTTATTGAACCGCGATCAGCTGTTCGGTATGGAATCAGCCACAGAGGAGAAGCTATTCTTCGGTCTGTTTGTGCAGGCGCTGAGGCTCCAGTCTAGAGGCAAATAGCCCTTGATTGGACTGAGATGTGGTTTTGTAATGCCTTTCGCCCTTTACAGGCAGTCTTTCTTGTTAATGTCCTTAATGGTGGGTGGTTGAGTGCAGATTATTAATTGGGTGTTTTTTCACTACGCGCCGAAGGGCTTTGCAGTATGTTGCGGTACAGTTGCCGTACCACATTGAGATGCAGTTGGTGAAGATAGTCTTAGTGTTCCAGCTGTAAAGTTCACAAGTATCCTGGAGTACAGGATGTTTTTTTTTTTTCTCTTTCAGAAAAGAAAGACAATCTCACTCACTCACTCTCTCATTCTCTATACAGGGTGGGCCATTTCTATGTACACCTGGTGTAGGTATAATACATAAGGTGTATTATATTTATACACCTTAATAAAATGGGAATGGTTGGTGATTTTAATGTCCTGTTTGTGGCACATTAGTATATGTGAGGGGGCAAACTTTTCAAGATGGGTGGTGACCATGGTGGCCATTTGGAAGTCGGCCATCTTGGATCCAACTTTTGTTTTTTCAATAGGAAGAGGGTCATGTGACACATCAAACTTATTGGGAATTTCACAAGACAAACAATGGTGTGCTTGGTTTTTAACGTAACTTCATTCTTTCATGAGTTATTTACAAGTTTCTGACCGCTTATAAAATGTGTTCAATGTGCTGCCCATTGTGATGGATTGTCAATGCAACCCTCTTCTCCCACTCTTCACACACTGATAGCAACACCGCAGGAGAAATGCCAGCACAGGCTTCCAGTATCCGTAGTTTCAGGTGCTGCACATCTCGCATCTTCACAGCATAGACAATTCTTCTTATCCTGTACAAGGTCACTGGATGCCTGAAGCCTTTCCCAGGGGACTTGGGACACTAGTTGGGGTACATCGTGGATGGGGTGCCAATCCACTCACACATTCACACATTCACTGGAAACAGTAAATGAGAGGAACCTGGAGGAAAACCACCAAGCACTGGGAGAACATGAAAACTCCATGCCCACAGACCCAAAGACGCGAACCCTTGATCCTGGCAGTCCACCAATGCTGTTGCGCCTTTTTCTTTTTTTTTTTTTTTTTGGATTTTCCCCCGATTTTCTCCCTAATTTAGTCGTGTCCAATTCCTCCCCGTCACTAGGGGGCTCCCACATTAAGGCTACTACTATCACTCAGCCGGGAGGGCCGAAGACTATCACGTGTTTCCTCCGAACCACGTGACGCCAGCCGACCGCATCTTTTCGAACTGCTCGCTCGCGCACCGTTGGGGGCAGCGTAACACACTCGGAGGACAGCGCTATCCGCTCCCTCCGCTGCGCGAGCTCACAGACGCCCCTGACTGGCTGTAGAGCCGTGATTAATGTCGGAGCACTAAGTACCTCTCATCCCTCCCCTCTGAGAGAGCTCGGCCAATCAGCTCTCTCTAGACCTCCGGCTGCGCGAGGTTACAGCATCACCCGGGATTCGAACTAGCGATCTCCGGATGATAGGGCGAGCGCCTTAACCACTGCGCCACTCGGAGGCCCCTGTTGCGCCTTTTTCACCAGAAAGCAGGAATGAAGGAAACAGGTGAGGTCCTCAAACCAGAGTACCCGAAGGAAACCCACCAAGCACTGGGAGAACATGAAAACTCCATACACACTGACTGACCCTGAGGCTGAACTCAAACTCCCAGGACCTGTAGGTGCGAGGCCACAGTGCTAACCACTACGGTACCATGCCGGCTAGGTCCCAGCTTCGGTCTTTTATTAATTTATTTATTTTTGTCATTTTACTTCCTGATTATGACCCTTCCCTGTTTTGATAATGTCATGTGATTGTCAGACAGGAGCATTATGGGAAGGCTCTTGGTCTTGGTTCATCCCAAAGGTGTTCTGTCAGGTTGAGGTCAGGACTCTGTGCAGGCCAGGCAAGTCTTTCCACACCGAAGTCACTCATCCATGTCTTTATGGATCTTTGGGATGAATTAGAGTGGAGACTGCAAGCCAGGCCTTCTAGTCCAACACCAGTGTGAAGCTGTTGTAGCTGCAAAGGGTGGGCTAACATAATTTTAAACCCTGTGGATTAAGAATTGGATATTACTCAAGTTCATATGCATGTGAAGGCAAGTGAATAATTTTGGCAATATAGTGTGTGTGTGTGTGTGTGTGTGTGTGTATATATATATATATTTATTTATTTTTTCCTTACCAATATTTCAGTGGTGTCAACTGTGATCTTGTGGATGTGTCAGGAAATCGTTCATCTTCTGTGTGTGTGTGTGTGTGTGTGTGTGTGTGTGTGTGTGTGTGTGTGTGTGTGTGTGTGAGAGAGAGAGAGAGTGAAAGACGAAAGAAAGAGGGAAAAAAGGATGTCTCAGATCTACAACAAAAAAGGATAAATTGAAGTCACATCACTCAAGCCTATAGGTGAAAATCTTTAAAATGACAATCCTTGCAGCGAGCCTCAACCATCACTTCAGGTTTGTAAATCAATTTCTGCGCTGATTTGTTCAGTTCACTGGCATTTTGGCAGGTCTCTGAAGTCTCTGCTCGTATCCTTGCAAAGAAGAAATTGACATTGATTTCAAGTAACCTTCATTTTTTCCCTTTTTCTTACTTTATTTTCTCTTCAATTTATAGTAGCTGTAATTCGTTTCCACCTGCGTGTTCATTCTTGGCTCCGGTTCACTATAAACAGCTACCAACGTTACAAAAAGACGAGGATAAAAAATAGTAGCTACTGTAATGTATTTGGATGTTTCTTCCCAACCACAGTAAGTGGACGACGTCCCGTAGTAGAGGCAGGGCAACACCTCCCTCCGGAGCATTGTACGTTCAATAGATTGCTTGATTGGACAAACACTAGACTATAAAAATATACAAATATTCATTATATATAAACAACTAAATTTTGCTATATTTATTGTTAAGACGAATTCTTATCTCACATCTGCTAGAAGCAATTCCTCTTCAGACCTCCAGAGGGCAACACCACACGTTAGTTTTTATCTTCCTTTCTTGTCCAGCTCACTTCCTGAGTTTGTACACATTTTTTTGTGTGTGTGTGTGTGTGTGTGTGTGTGTGTGTGTGTTTCCCACTAATGGGTTTTTCTGTATGCATCCTGCCATTTGTATCCTTAAACCTGGGACCTTCTGATCAGTTCTCCAACACCTTAACCACTCAGCTAATTGTGTTAGTGCGACTGAAATTGTGCTAAAAGAAAATTCTTAACGTTGGACTCGCACTCGCAGATTATCCAGTTGGGAGTCGAGGTATAATTCTGCATTTACCACGATCGCTGGCTTTGACTCGAAAGTCGAACAAAACGCATATCAGCAGAAGAAGCCGCTAACGAAACGGCGGTGTTGTCTGCTTTCAGGAAAAGAAGACAAAAAACGTTTTCACCCCTCAACATGCTACCAGTTTACCGCTAGCTAATTTGTTTGTCGCTTGTTTTAGTCTGTAATGTAAAGCAATACTAACAAGATGAACAGGGCCCCCTAGTGTAGCGGAGTCAGATATGTTTCAGTCAGTAAATCAGTTCCCTTGCCGTGCTTGTAAACCAGGACAAGAACAGCAGTGCAAGTAAATGGTCGAGTCGAGCTCTGCTTAACTGTGCATGTAATCGTACGTGTACAGACTGTCTCGCATCGACCCGGTACTGCTGCTCTGAACGCGTACAAATCTCTCCGTCTCTTTCTCTAAAGTTTTTACAAAAACTTAATACTGAAGCAAGTAGCAGAAGAATAGACGGTAATATCTGAACACGTGTAAATATGCTGTACCGGGATCAAAACGTCATTACAGTAATACAAACACCCGAACAGCAAATTAAATAACCACACTGGGACACGTGTTTAATCTCCGGGGCGAGAGCGGCGAGCTGACATGGTGACTCGCCGTCCCTGTGGCGTTCTGCAACCAGAAAATTTGCAGCGTGTTCCTTTCCCAAGATGAGCTTTAATCTCTCTCGCTCGCTCTTTGTCTCTCTCTCTCTCTCGTTCTCTATCTCTCTCTTTCTCTCTCGTTCTCTCTCACTCGCTCTTTCTCTCTCTCTTTTTCTCTCTCGCTCTCTCTCTCTTTTTCTCTCTCGCTCTCTCTCTCTTTCTCTCTCTCTCTTTTTTCTTTCTCTCTCTCTCTCTCTCTCTTTTTCTCTCTTTCTCTCTCTTTTTCTCTCTCTCGCTCTCTCTCTCTTTTTCTCTCTTTCGCTCTCTCTCTCTTTTTCTCTCTCTCGCTCTCACTCTCTTTTTCTCTCTCTCGCTCTCTCTCTCTTTTTCTCTCTCTCTCTCTCTTTTTCTCTCTCTCGCTCTCTCTCTTTCTCTCTCTCTCTCTCTTCTCTTTCTCTCTCTCTTTCTCTCTCTCTCTCTCTCTTTTTCTCTCTCTCGCTCTCTCTTTTTTTTTCTCTCTCCCTCTCTTTTTCTGTCTCTCGTTCTCTCTCTCTCTCTCTCTTTTTCTCTCTCTCGCTCGCTCTCTCTCTCTTTTTTTCTCTCTCCCTCTCTTTTTCTGTCTCTCGCTCGCTCTCTTTTTCTCTCTCTCTCTCGCTCTCTTTCTCTCTCTCTCTCTCTTTTTCTCTCTCTCTCTCGCTCTCTTTCTCTCTCTCTCTCTCTTTCTCTCTCTCTTTCTCTCTCTCTCTCTCTTTTCTCTCTCTCTCTCTCTCTTTTTCTCTCTCTCGCTCTCTCTCTCTTTTTCTCTCTCTCTCTCTTTCTCTCTCTCTCTCTCTTTCTCTCTCTCTTTCTCTCTCTCTCTCTCTTTTTTCTCTCTCTCTCTCTCTCCCCCACAGCCAAGGGCTGCTCATTATTTTTCCTTCTTCTTCTTTGCTGCCAAGAACTCAGAGCTGTTTTTCCCCCTTCTTCACCGACTCCGGTAAGAAATCGCTCCCGCAGGGTGGTTGGAGATTACTGTGCTCAAACACTCGCAGGTTTTCTCTCTGCTCGACTTCACACACACTACACACCGTAGCACTGTTAAACAGCGCTGTTTTGTTTTCAGTGGATTCGTTCGCTAATTGTTTGTGATCCAGATCCAATTCTACGAACAGATGACAATTAGTTAGTAGCTACAGCACGAGACAGCGAACTGAAATCGGATAATTATGATTCATGTTTGTTTGAAAAGTTATTACAGGAACATATACAAGATGCTTTTTCTAAAACGTTCGGCTAACGAGGTGTAACGGGCTGCCTGGCTGTTTAATAAGGACTTTAACTTCGTATTTAAATAATCCCACCATCCATCTTGGAATCCTCATATTCCCTCTAGGGACCGTGGAGGCCGATGGAGATTACCATCGTATCTATTCCCAGTTTTACGACCGTACCACACTACGGGTAATTTGGGAACGCCAGTTAGCCTAATCTGCATGTCTTTGGGCTGTGGGAGGAAACCAGAGAACCCAGAGGAAACCCAGGGGAGAACATGCAACCACTAACCACTACGCCACTGTGCTGCTATTTAAATAATGCAAAATGTCAAAATATCATCTGAAGAACTGTACATACATACAGTTCTGTGCAAAAGTATTGACTTCCTCAATTTCTTCATATTTTTTTTCCAAAGCTCCAGACGTTCTTGTATTTTTAATGTCGTCTTGAGAAATAGTTCTCCAGGCTTCCTGAAGGTCTTTTTGGTTTCTCATTTTAAGTTCAGTTCCTGTACCTGTGCAGTTTCAGAGGAGTGTTTTTTGTTTGTTAAGCCCCACAGTGACCAATAAATCATTCAAGCATTAAAAAAAAAAAAAAACATTCTAACTTAAGTCCTGAGCCAGTGAGAAACAGGTGATGAGAGATGATCAGGAGGTGATTAGTTCACTGCTGATGCTGAATGCTGAGGGGTTGGAACAGACGAGAGGGGAAATGAGGTCGCTGATGAGACTGTGCCATAAACAACCAGTTTTGTAATTGCCCAAATTGTATCTTTAGGCACTTTGCAGCCTGTCGCAGTTACACCTTGCCAGGTCTGTGAAATCAATAAATCACTTGAATATAAATCTGTCAGACAAATTAAATCCTGAAGGAGAATTTCTGACCATCAGTTCATGACCTTAAGCTCAAGTGGGTTAATGCAGCAGCATAAAAAGTGAGTTATTTATGGCTCAAAAAACAATAATTAATTAATTGATTGATTGATTGACTGATTGATTAATTAATTAATTAATAGAGTGGCTGAATAAGTCCTGAGATCTTTAAACAGGCTCGAAAACATTCTAACGTGGCTGAATAAAAACAATTCCGCAAAGAAGAGTGGGACAAAATTCCTCCACAGTGACTTGAGAGACTCAGTGCCAGTTATCGCAAACGCTTGACTACAGTTCTTCCTGCCAAGAGCGACACAACCAGTTATTAGGTTTTAGAGGGCAATTACATTTTTTCTTTTTTTTTACTTTTTCATTGTTTTTTTTCCCCCTAAATAAATGAAATCATCATGTTATTATTGTTAGTTATGTTCATGTAATATAAAAATGATTTGATGACCTCAATCATTTAAGTGTGACGAATATGCAAAACAAAACAAAACAAAATCAGCAGGGGGCAAATACTTTTTTACGCCACTGTATGTATATAAAACGATGTGGGTGATGTTCGGTGAGTGGAGCTGCAACTCCTTTAAACTTGTTACGTTTTTGGTAATAAACAGAGGAGACACTATGGATCAGGATCAAGGGGTGCCAATACATTGTGCCGAGCTCCAGTCAGCGTGGTGGGCGATCCTGATGGAAACCAGGCAGCGGCATTAAATATTCAGCGTGGTGGATTTTCTGGATGCTTGAAATTCCTTTCAGAAATCCTCTCTGGGACTCTTCTGTAAAAAGCTGACGGAGGTCTATTTCTGTCCACACGTGTCTGAGACACGCTCGCACACACTCGTCCTCTCGCTCGCACACACTCGTCCTCTCGCTCACACACACTCGGCCTCTCGCTCACACACACTCGGCCCTGTCGCTCCCTCTTCTACTTTCAGATTCTCCACACCACACCCCCCTTATCTCTCTCTCGGCCGCTTCAATCCGTAATCTCTTCTCTCCATCCCTTAGTGTTCGTTGCATTGTCATCTTTTTAAATATATTTTATTCTCTCGTGCCAGCTGTCAGGAGAGCAGCGATGTGTGACTCGGGCAGGCATGAGGAGAATATAAGCTCCGGCCAAACTAATGAGGCAAAAAGCAGAGAGACACTGTGTGTTTAGAGAGAAAAATATGGACAGAAAGAGAGAGAGAGAGAGAGAGAAAGGGAGAGAAAGGGAGAGAAAGGGGAAGTAAAAAAGAGAGAAAGAAAATGTCTATGATCTCATTAAAGATTGTGTGTAAACAAAAAGTGCACCAGAGTAAAAGTTTAATTCGAAGATTCTATACCATACACACAAGGACAATACTCGCTTCTGATTAACTGACCATAGAACGTAACCATGACGACAAGCATAAGAAATGGTTCGGATTCAAATTCAAAGTAGGATAAATGGGTAAATAAAAACTAATGACCTGGTTACTGATGGAATTCCGTGACCGAGTGGAGGGCTTTGGTCATGGAGGGCCTGGGTGAAGCCTGGTGGTGGAAGCATGACGCTGTTCCAGTGGATTTCAGCAGCAGAGACAGAAAACGCTGCTCAGGCTCGAGGGACGGATTTAAGCAGCCGAATACAATGAAAGGAAACTCTCTTCAAGCATGCATGCGATATCAGAGCGGGATGACCTTACGCATGACTCGAGGCCCTTGGAGCGGCTTCAGGGCAAATCTCTGAAAGTCCTTGAGCATGCTCCCCTCGAATCAGCGGCGAGACCTGAATATGTCGGTTCATAAACACGCCGCATCCGCTCCGACTGAGCCTGAGACGAGCTGTCGCGATGCAAGTCCAGGTGTGCTAAGCTCGTAAAGACTTACTCAAGCAGAGTCGAAGCTGTAAATCCCGCGTTCACAGACTCTGAAGACTCCTAAATGGCCGATTTTTCATTCTTTGGTTTTTATTATACTGTACAGTACTGTGTGCGAAAGTCCCGAGTCCCCAGAATTCTTCATGCTTTGCCTCCAACGCTCCAGACCTTCTTGTATTTTTAATGAAGTCTTGAGCAACACTTCTCCGGGCTTCCTGAAGGACATTTTTGGCTCTCATTTTCAGTCCAGTCAAGTCACACAGTGAGCCATGAGTCATTAAAGCATAAAATAGCATCTAACGTACGAGCCAGTGAGAAACGGGTGCAGGTGATGACAGATGATCAGGCGGTGATTAGGCTACTGCTGATGCTGAAGGCTGAGTGGTTGGACAGGATGAGAGGGGAAATGAGGTCTCTACAACTGATTTTTGAATTGGATCTTTAGGCCTGTCACAGTAAAACATCTTTTATTTACTGATTTATGTAGTTTTCTGTTTTCGCTTTGTGATGAGAGTTTAAGCAAACCCGTTAGATTTCTTTTTCCCCTATCGTTGTGCTTCGGAGGGGTGTGGCTCAGGAGAAGCTCATTTGCATAGACACTGAAATGGTGCATTTGGATAAGGAGTGAAGTAAAGGGAAGTGGAAGTATAAAAAAAAAAATACAAATCTAAAAGGTACAGGTGGAATCGAACCGCTGGACCGCTACAACCTTACTTCTTTTGATTGTGTAAAGCTGCTTTGCGACAACGTCAATTGTTAAAAGCGCTATACAAATAAAATTGAATTAAATTGAATTGAATTGGACCACCGTGAAATTTATAAGCAAATTCTCACAAATTACAAAATAAACAAATCAGAAATGGGAATGTTAAAGTGATTAATTTATTAATAATAAATTTGATTAATCAAAGGGTATAAATATTACAGTGTACAGAACAGTGTATAAACATATAAACATACACACAAAAGGAGGAATATCTCTCTCTCGCGCGCGTACAAACACACACACTCTCACACACACACACACACACACACACACACACACACACACACACACACACACACACACACACACACACACACACACACACACACACACACACACACACACACACACACACACACACACTCACACACACACTACACATACACACACACTCACACACACACTACATACACACACTCACACATCACACACACACATACACACACTCATATTATACATACACATACACACATGATAAAGTAATCGAGTGCTTAAACGCCTCGACCTGTGCATTTGTCTCAATCAGTGCGAGAGCATGTAGTGCCACACACGCCATGCAGTTCATCATCACCGTCCGGAGCAGCGGGCGTGGCTGCGTTCTCGTCGTCATGGGGACGGGTACAAGATCTCCCCCACCGTGACGTAGGTCCCGGTGATGAAGCCGAGGAATCCGATCAGCGCGACAGACAGGTCCTTGAGGTAAACGAGGGCAGACGGACGAGCGGGGCGCGCCATCAGCTCCACCAGGGGCGGGAAGATGAGCGCCAGGGCGGAGCTACTCACCGCGCCCACGAACGAGATGACCAGATCCAAACGGGGGACCAGGACAGCCACGGCACCTGCACACAGAGAAAGAAAGAAAGAAAGAAAGTGAAATGCATTCCAGTATGTTTAGTCTCTCTCTCTCTCTCTCTGGGGGATTAATGCGACTCAACATCACTCAGCAGACGCATCGCTATACGCCTCAGGCTCCGTCGCCACAGCTGACCACTTCAGTCCACTGGAATATCAAAATGTCAAAATCCCCTGAAGGCTTCTGACGCTGTCTGAAGGTTGGACAAGCAGTTGGTGAAAGGATGGCAATTAGGGGAAAAAACCCTCTGAACAGCCTGCTTAGCTCGAACCACATGAACACTTAAGCTTATGCTGCTGTCGTGACGAGATTTCTGTCCTTACCATACTGGACATACAGTACTTCACGACGTTTAATCGTTTTTAACAAACGCTCCAGACGCCGAAAAAAAAAAAATCCCGAACAGAGCATCATTTTAAAGATGAAACCGAGGGCCGTTTCTCACTCACGCTGTATAAGGAGCTTTATAAAATAAATAAATAAACAAAATAAAAAGTATTTAAGATTAAAAACGGCATACGGATTTAATCCGATCCGGAGGCGAGAGTTCCTGAGGTGAAACTTCGTATAGTGAGACGCGTTGTCCCATAGGGAATAATGTAAATGCAGATAATCCGTTCCAGCCTCCCAAAAATATTACCAATATTACCGATTTCCAACACTAGAATCCTATAAAACAATCAAAACGTTTAGAAAAGACATATAACTGAGGTAAAATATGAAATAAATAGACATTAAACCTCATTTAACCTTAATTTATGAATCCTCTCGGCACCGGCTGCTTTAAAAACCAAACTGAAGGCGGCTTGATTTTCCTCTTGATAACATTCTTGGGACCTGTCATGTTATGTCTTCACTAAATCTTGCAGAAAATTAAATTAAAAAAAAAGAAAATAATAAAAAAAAATATATGAAAACACTTCACTTGGCTTTCCACTTTTTTTTTCGGAAGGGCGGGGCGTCTGCAAATTCGTTCCTCGTATGCCAAAAATGCTTCTAATTGATGAGGCGGGGCGTCCGTATGCCGGGGTATCACCGTATACGGAGTTAATAACTGGTGGATAAGTCTGACTCCGTCCTCGGCTCTAAGCGCACGTTCTCTCTGCCTCATTTTAACGTCTTGTACCGTTTTGTTTGCGAGGTCTAAAAGCCACGAACGCTATAAAGGCACAAAGCGAGACGCCATCAGAGCGGAGCGTCGCCTCGTTGTATTAAAATAAAAAAACCTGACGAGAAATGGGACTGATGTGAATCACACGATTGGATTAGAGAGAGTTTGCGACTCGCAGGATTTTGTTTAACGCGACATTACCTTTGAAATTTCAGTTTGAATCGTCTCGGCGGCGTCGCGTTCACGCTCCGTTTGTTCGTGCTTTTGTAATATTACTGTTACATCTCCTCCTGAATCTCAGCTTTATCTCAGTGATGAGCTGAAACAGGGCTGATGCATAGAAACGACTCAAAGAGCTTCTTCCCACGACTCGATTTGATGTTTCTTTCGCTGTTCTACTAATTTCAATTTTGAAAGATTTTTATAACTTCAATGAAAATTTTTATTATAAATACATAATAATATTACAAATTCTAGTAATAGTATTTACTAACATTAGTAATAGTAGTAATAACAGTAGTAAACATAGTGGTGTATGTAATTATACAGTAGTAGTAGTACAAATAGCAGTACTAGTAATGGTAGAAATAGTAGTGGTAGTAGGAATAGTAATAGTAGTAGTGCTAAAAGTATAGTGGAATTAATGGTCGTAGTGAATGTAGTAAAAATAGTAAAACAAGTGATAGAAGTTGTATTAGTGATATCAGTAATAGTAGTAATAATACTGGTGACCGTAGTAGAAAGAGAATTAGCTGTAATAATAGTAGTGATCGTGTTAGCAGTAATAACAGTCGTGGTAGTGATACAGTAGCAGTAGTACTGATGGAAGTAGAAATAACTAAAAAAAAACAATAGTAATATTAGTTACAGCAGTAACAATACAGTAGCAGTACTAGTAGTGACAGTAACAATATTGATGAAAGTAGAAGTAGTAAAAGTAGTAGGACAAACTGTAAATATAGCAGGAATAGTAGTACTAATAATCAGTAACAGTAGTACCAATACTGGTAGGAATAGAAATAGGGCTAGTAATAGTAATAACGTTAGTAGTAATAGCAAGATGGCAATAATAACAGTGCTAGTAGTAGCAGCAGTAATAGTAGTGATTAATGTTGAAGTAGTAAGAATAGTAGTAGCAAAAATGGTAGTTATAGTTAGAGTTTAATGGTAGGAATAGTAGTAATAATATCAGTAATAATAGTCGTCCCTGTATTAGTAGTGATAGTAGTACTAATATAAATAGTATAGTAATAGTAATAACATTGGTAGTAATAGTAATAATAGTAGCAAAAAGTAGTAGAAGTAGATGGAGTACTAGTAGTGATAGCAGTACTAGCAGTAGTATTAGTAGTGATAGTGATACTTATAGTATAGTAGTACTACTAGAGATAGGGGTTAGTAGTAATAGTAATAACAGTAGCAGTAGTACTGATGAAAGTAGAAGTAGTAATAGTAGTAGCACTAGTGATAATATTGATGGCAGTATTAGGAGTAACAGTAATAGGAGTGATTTTGGAAGAGCTGGAGCAGCACTAATAGTAGTAGTAATGATAGCAGTATTCTTCCTGTTTTGTTCGCACACACACACGTACACACACACGTACACACAGACACACACACAGACACACACACAGACACACACACATACACACACACACACATACATACACACACATACATACACACACATACATACACACACATACATATATACACACACACACACACATACAAACAACACTACATATACACACCACACACACAACACACACACCACACACATTATACACACACATACACACACACACCACCAGCAACACACAACACACACACAACACCACACATAACATACACCACACATACATATACACACATACATATACACACATACATATACACACATACATATACACACACACACACACACACACATACACACACACATACATACACACATACATACACACATACATACACACATACATATACACACACATACACACATACACACATACACACACACATACATACACACACATACATACACACACATACATACACACACATACATACACACACATACATATACACACACACACACACACACATACACACACACACATACACATACACACATACATATACACACACACACACACACACATACACACACACACATACACATACACACATACATATACACACATACATATACACACATACATATACACACATACACACACACACATACACACACACACACACATCACACACATACACACACATACACACACACTCAGAGAGTGCCTGTCCACTGCTGCCACCTTGAGGATATGCGTACATCGCCATGTTCTCCGGCCTGTACCAGTAAAACAAGGCTGTATATCAGACTCATCATCAGACAATAGGTTTAAAAAATGTGAAGGTATCGTCATTCAGTTGTCCCATGCTGCGCACGCGCGTTCCGGATCACTGGAGTTTTCAGTGTACTTGGTGTTTACCTCTCCTGACTTGAGAACCCTCTTCATCGCTACACCTGGGTGAATCGTGACTCTCCATCACAAGCCTGTGCATTCGTGCCAGCATCTTACCCTCAGGTGACCTCACGCCGCTCCGTGATTCGGCTTGCTGCAGCCTGTCTGACCCCGCTAACCCTGACCTCATCATTAGACGGTGCTCTTTGCATGGATGATGAGCGTTATTATCATGTACCAGAGAGAGAGAGAGAGAGAGAGAGATGAAAGATATCACTCATACAAAAGAATCCCATCTCATTCTGAAATAAAATTAAGCCCTATCACATGATACAGAGTGCTGTTGTGCTGGTTATAACCGGTTGTCAGCCGTGCTGATATTCAGTACAACGGCGCAACCTCAAGTGCGATATTGCTTTTATACAACAGTTTAACAAACTTATGATTTGTTTGTTAAATAGAAGGTGTGGTTAAATGTCTCAGTGCTGCTGCACTCTATATCTGCACTCACAGGAGGCCTCTTATCCAAACAAATTCAGAACAAACGGTCGTAAATAAATGTTGTATAATTAATAATGGCGTAACTCGTTCTGAACGCTAAGCCTATTATTGGACCACAGACAAGAAGTGCACGCACACATTAGACACCGTTCACTACTATGTGATATGACAGTCCAACACTGCACCGCTAATCCTGACGCCTGGACGCCAGACCTCACCACAGTGCAGAACAACAAGCTGCGTGTTGAAGCTCTGGGAGAAATAAATGCTGCATCTAATGGTGGGGTTGCGCGACAGCGCTCATTCTGTGTTATGTAACGAGTCTCACGGTGGAGCTCTGTCGCAGGTCCTGTTCTACGTTATATAACGGGGCTCACGGAGGAGCACTGTGCGACAGGTCTGACTGTCGAGCTCTGTGATCAGCCTTGTTCTGAAATAAATGATGGGCCCCATGGTGGAGTTCTGTAACAGGCCTTACGGTGACGGATCTCAGACTGACAGAAATGATGGGCTTCGTGGTAGAGCTCCGTTTAACCCTCATGGACAGGGTGCCAATCCATCGCAGGGAACACGCACACACATATACACCATCACTCACACACTCATTCACAGACTACTGATTTGGGAACGCCAGTTAGCCTAATCTGCTTGTCTTTGGACTGTGGGAGGAAACCGGAGCACCCGGAGGAAACCCACAAAGCACGGCGGAGAACATGCAAGCTCCATACACACAGAGACGGGAATCGAGCCTGGCAGGAGATTGAACTCGGACCCCGGCGGTGCAAGGCGACAGAGCTAACCGGTCTGTCCCGACGATTTTGTTCCAGCTTTTCAGATTCGGCTGCGTTTCGGGCTCGACAGAATGTGATGAAACTTTGCCAGTCCTTTGGTATTTGCCTGCGCCATTAATTTAATTCAAATGTTGAGTAGAGGGAACGTTATGAGCTGTTTTGTGCCAGATTACCCCACAGACAAATACAGCGTTTTGCCCCCCAGGTGGAGCCAGAGCCAAGGAACAGAGCCAATCACCGCGACGGTTTACCGTAAATGGAACACACAGAAACAACCGTAATGCCCCTTACAAAGCCCTGAAATACTCACAAAACGCAAACGCGCGATACAGCATGGCTTGCTGAAACGATTTCCTCGAGTAACTCGATTACAAAAAATGACCGAGGCAAAATCTTCTGCCTCAAAGCTTCTTTTTTTTAAAAAGCTTGCGTTATGTTTTTGCGCAGTTGCTCGTTTGGCGTGACACAGCGCACTTACGTCACCCACAAAGCGGAAGGAGATGCAAACAGTTAGATTATTGTGTAGTTTGGATAAACGCCTTCAGTATTGTTTCTACAGTGTAGAAGGACATATGATGGTGTTAGAAGGTGTGTCCAAACTTTTGACTGGTCGTGAGCACACTACAAAATTTTGCTGGACCGCCTTTAGCTTTGATTAAGGAACGACGTTTGTTGTCGCAATGTTTCAAGAATTGCATGAATTTTGGAATAGGCTCAGCCTGGACTCATCAGGTCACATGACCCTTTCCCAAGATTTTTACTCCCTGGCAAACTGAAGCCTTTTTTTTCCTGATGAGTTTCACTAACAAGTGGTTTTCTCATGGACAAAATTCTCACCACATTGTTCATGTGTGTGTGTTTGTGTGTGTGTGTGTGTGTGTGTGTGTGTGTGGAAATGCTCTTACACAGTCCTAATTCCTACTGTCCGTTTTTAGTGACACTCCGTCATGCATTTAAATGATCTCCCGTCACGCTCATTAATGTTTTTGTTTTCTTTCCCAGCCATGTTTCCTCTGCAAAGTTGTCATTACATTACTATTCTTCCAGGTTTTACTAATATACTGGACAATTCTGAGACACACGGTATTACAAACCAAGGGTGCAAATGTTTGGAGGTTTAATTAATTCTTGGTTGTTATCAGACCATTTTTGTAAATTAGGGCAGATAAAACAGAATCTCCTGTTCCAACAGCTTTTACATGCAATGCAGCTAAAGTCACTATTACATTTCTTACTGTTCAATGGAAAAAGAAAGAAAGAAAAAAAAAAAACAGTAAATTAAATTTAGAGCAACAACATAAAGCTTCACCTAATCAATCAAATTGACCTGCGTTGTATCTGGAAAAGGCAAAACTGAGATTTGATTAGACTGTTCACACACACACACACACACACACACACACACCACATTAAGAAGCTTCTTTTATTTTCATAACAATCATTTTATAAATTTGGTTTTTCTAGAGGGCTCTATTGTTTGTTTTCTTGATGTTCTTTGTGTCTGTGGATTCATGGAGCTGCTCTGTTCAGTGTGTAGTTAGGCTGTGTCTCCTCCTGTGTACAGTGTAAGTACTGTTCTGTCTTCTGGTTTATTCCCTTGTATGTGTAGCCACATGAGGGCTTAGCCGTTAGCAGGGCTAGCCGCTAGTAGGCCTTGACGGCTAGTAGGGTTAGCCCCTAGTAGGGTTAGCCCCTAGTAGGGTTAGCCTCCAGTAGGGTAGCCTCTAGTGGGATTGACTGCTAGTGGTTCTGGTCACTAGTAGGTTAGCTGCTAGTTTGGTATAGCCTCATGTGTGCCCTGCCTTTTGTCTTCCGGTCCCCTAGGTCAGTACTAACCCGGTTAGCCACTAACCCCATTAGATACTAACCCGGTTAGGTCAGCATCCAGTGTCTCAGTATTCCATGTAGCTACTAACCTCACTAACCACTATCCCAGCCAGTCTAGTCCCTGAGACCCTGTCTTTAGTCTGTATCCCTGGTCCTGTCTCCTGTCTAGCCCCGTGTCTCCAGTCCCGTGTCTCCAGTCCCGTGTCTCCAGTCCCGTGTCTCCAGTCCCGTGTCTCCAGTCCCGTGTCTCCAGTCCCGTCTCTCCAGTCCCGTCTCTCCAGTCCCGTCTCTCCAGTCCCGTCTCTCCAGTCCCGTCTCTCCAGTCCCCGCCCCATCTCTAGTTCCTGCCACGTCCTGTCCAGTCTTGTCTCTAGTTCCCCTATGTGTCTTTAGTTAGCTCAAGCTCCATGTTTCCTCATCCCTGGTTCCTTCTGTCAGCTCCCCATGTCAGCTCCTAGCTCCCATGTCAGCTCCTGGTTCCCTGTGTTCAATTCCTGTGTTTTTCCCGAGCCCTAGTTTTAGTTTGAGTTTGTTGTTTTGGTTCCTTTGTTTGTTTGTGTCTGTTTTGAGTTTTGTTAATAAAGACACTTTCTGCTGAACCCCTCTGCCTTCATGCCTACCATATATGCCCACGGCAACAACATCAGCCGGTCTAGCAACTACCACCAGCCAGACCCGTGACACTGCGTTACATCTTCTTCATTTAAAGGACACTTTGTCTCTTGCTTCTTCCTCACAGGGGCGCTTTACATGCCGCGATCACATTTACTTCTGCTGAAACGTCACCCATGAGGGCACTTTATTGTCACATACTGTATATGGCTGTCGTCCGGGGCACTTTTGGATTTCCTCATAACTAGAACACCCATTACAGCACCCTAAAAAGAACGTTTGTGGTAGGTTTTTTTTGTTTTTTTTTTTGTTTGTTGTCCCCAAGCCTTGTTTGTAAGCACCAAAGTTTAAGGATGATTCAGGGACACCATCCTATCATTATGAGGACACTAGAAATGTCTCAGAAATCCTGAACAAATTGTGTTCTTACATTTAAAGGAGCCAAAATATTACCTACTGTGGTGAAGGTGTGGGTTAGGTTTAGTGTAGGAACAGCATCAATCATAAGATCATTCTGTCAATGGAAAGTCTTCATAAACCATGAACATGAGGTCCCCGAAAGTACCGTGAAACAAGAATGTGTGTGTGTGTGTGTTGGCGTGTATGGGTACGTGTGTGTTTACCAAACTCACAGGTAATACAGGTCAGCAATGCTCGTGTACCGAGGTCAGCGTGTCGTCTCCATCTTGCGGGAACGCGCTCACACACTGTGGGAACCACGATCTCCGCTGCAACGAAGAACTGAACGGCGAATGTCACAAACACTCCGAACGAGTAGAGCACCTTCACCAGGAGATTAGACCTGCAACAGAGGATATTTAAAATCAGTTTAATCACACACACACACACACACACACACACACACACAGAGTCAGGGATATGGAGAGAATAAAAACTTAATCTTGATGCTCTTTGGTTTGTTCTTTAGTGGATGTTTTATATAAAACCCTACCACGTAGTTTCCCTATGAGGACCGATGCCAACTGAAACTCATTTCAGAAGCTAAAAAGCCTTAATTACAGAAAGAACCTTTGAGGAACCTTGTTTTTCTAAGAGTGCACGCATATGTTAGCATACTAAAACACATTTGCATATTCGTTTGAATATAAATGACTTCTAGACTTTTGAGTCCCGTTTTTTTTAATTTTTTTTTTTATGTAGTATTGTTACCAGGAGTCATGTGGCAGGTTGAGAGTGATGCTTCCTTTGATGTCATCACCGAATCGGAGGTAGCCAAGCGTCGCCAAGGTAACGTAGAGGACAATGACGATGCCCATAGAGACGTCAAGGGCGCAGGGAAAGCGCTTTGGCTCGCGCATCTGATTTTCTACAGGAAGAACCTGCACACACACACACACACACACACACACACACACACACACACACACATTATTTTTGCTTACACATAAGCTTTAAGAGTTAAGTTATTCCGAGTATTAGCACAATTCTGATTCATCTATAGCGATGAGACCGCAATTATTTTTACTTATTCTGCTAAATTTAAATAGATGATGGGCCTCATGTTGGAGCTCCGTGACAGGGCCCAGAATGAACGTAAAGGTGAGTCTCGTAATGCAGCTCTGTCCCAGGTCTAGCACTGAGCTGAATAGTGGGCGTCGAGGTGGAGCCGTCATACTTGGTCATCAGACTTTTAGTTCATTATGGGGCCTGTCGTGGAGCTCCATCATGAGGCCCAACATTAACATTTAGTTCAATATAAGGCCTCATGCTAGAGCTCTCTGGCACGCCCTATATTGAACTCATGACAGGCCTTATGGTAAGCTCAATGATGGGCCTATGATGGAGCTGCATGACAGGACATTACAACACAGTGAGTGATGGACCTACAGAAGGAGCTCTGCAATAGGCCTCACTCACTCGCTCATTGTCAGTGTTTTATCTGCTTTATCCTGTATTCAGGGTCGTGGGGGGCCTGAAGCCTACCCCAGGAGACTTAGGGCACCAGGTTGGGTACGTACATCTTGAACAGGGTGCAAATCCATCGCAGAACACACACATACACACGCATTCACACACTACTGGCAAGTTGAGGAATGCCAATTAGCAGACTTTGGACTGTAGGAGGAAACCAGAGTATCCGGAGGAAACCCGCCAACCACGGGAAGAACATGCAAACTCCATGCACACAGAGACAGGAATCGAACCCGGACCCTGGAGGTGCAAGGCGACAGTGCTAACCACTGAAGCACTGTGCCGCCTACTAGGCCTCATGCCAAGTTCAAATTTGGTTAAGCCTTTCGGTTGAGCTTTACGGCAAGCTGTGCATGCTTCATACTGGGAGTCACACTGCAGCTTTGTGAAAGGTCTTACACTGAGCTTAAAGTGAGGAGTCTCATGATGAAACCTGGTGAAAGGGCTTATTCAACATGGTGGGCCTCATGGTGGAGCTCTGCGACAGGCCTCATACTGAGCTAAATAATGGACCTTGTGGTAGATACTCCAGGATACGCATTATACTGAAATAAACATTAAGTCTCATTGCAGAGCTTCCTGACTCAGACTTTTCGCGACTGACAGGTACTAATCCTTTTTCTGACACACACACACACACACACACACACACACTTACCACTCCAATCCCTTCAAAGGCAAAAATGGCAGTTCCAAAGAAGAGGGGGAATTTATTCCATGTGGAGACGTATGGGAGCTGCCTGGGATCGCCAACATCCTACACACACACACACACACACACATATTACTGTATGTTTATTATGCTTGTTTGACTTTATATTTTGTATTCATATAACATACAGAAATAGAATAGAAACACACACACACACACACACACACACACACACACTCACAGTGAGAATGTAGGCGAAGATGAGCGCGAGGCTGGCGGCCATGGCGAGATTAGCCGCAGCACACAGGGGTGCCATGTTGCTCAGCTCCCTGATGAAGGTCAGGAGGATGAGGAAGGGTAGTAGGAGGAGCATGTACACTCGCTGGTCCAGCCCCGTCACCATGGTAACAACAACAGGGCCTTCGCCTTCTTCTGAGCTGTTTGAGTAAAACCCTAACACTGCTTCTGATGATGATGATGATGAGGAGGAGGAGGAGTTAATATTGTGACCCTCTACCACCTACACACACACACGCACACACATCAGGGGCATACATGTATACACATTAAATAAATAAAAAATTATGTGATGCACTTAGTATGTAATGCTGGATTCTGATTGGATGTTTGGTTGTTATTCAAATTTGCAGTCGTATAAATAGAGGACTCTGATTGGACGGAAGATAGCCAGTGCCTGTCTGATTGGAAAAGGCTTTGAAATGACCTGCTTAATGAATAATCTATCCATGGATTCTCATTGGACATCTGGACATTTTAGTTTAGTTTTTCAATAAAACGAGAAGATGGATTCTGATTGGACGATGGAGCGTTCACCTGTTTAATGTTTTCCGCCAGGAAGACAAAGTACACGCTACAGAAGCCCAGCTGGGTCAAAACCAGGAAGAAGTTCACCAACAGTCTGCGGGAAGAGAGAACCGTCACCAACGACCTTGGAATAAATGAACTGTGCGACGCTTTTAAATAAAAAACACCTGAGCTAGCAGACGTTCACGCCTGGCTAGTGACCTAGCGTAAGCTACGTCTGAGTACAGTAGCTAGATCGAGGAAAGGCACGATGGGACGCCTCACCTGCCGAAATTGGATCCTCTCCTCAGGCAGTGGGAGGAGCTTGTCTCCATGGCAACAGCTACCGTCTCACTATAACTTAGAGGCGACTTCTTTGACCTGAGACAGAGCATGAGAGAGATCGTAAATACATCTCCAAACACACACAGACACACACAGACACACACAGACACACACAGACACACACAGACACACTCACCTCTCGCTCAGCTGGTGGCTGCAGTTCACCAGGATGTGCATGCAGTGCACACAAACCACACCCATCAGCACCAAACACACCGGGCCCAACTACACACACACACAGAGAGAGAGAGAGAGAGAGAGAGAGAGAGCAGCACGGTGCTTATATACTAATTTATATTACAAGATTAGATCCTGTTATTTTTTTTTAATATTGGATCAGTTTAAATGGCTGATCTCAGGCCAGCTCTAACGAACAGCTCTAGCGATCACAGGCTTCACCCACCAGTATCCCAGCATTCCTCAGTGCCAGCGGCAATCCCAGCAGCCCCGTGCCGATGTTGCCCTTCAGCAGATGGAGTAAAGTCTGAGTGAAACTGAGAGAGAGAGAGAGAATGTCAGCATGGAAATAACAGCATTCATACACACATTATACCGACAGATTTTTATTATCATTTTATGTATAATGTGTTCTGGGAAAAGTATTCTGCCCTCTAGAGGAGGAAAAGGGATTTACACCCTTCAAGCTTTTTTCACATGAATTATTTAAAGATTTAATAATTGTAAGTCTAGGCACATTTTATTTCCAGATGTTCTTAAAGACGTATTTCTGTAGAAATACGGGAGTGCAGTCCAAGTCCGAGTGCTCGTCTCCCTTCCTCTGCTGCAGGCTTTAGGTCATTTGTGTCATAACATATTTGGAAATGATAAAAAGGGTTTTAACGTGACGATGTGTAAGGTTTAACTATCTCACTGCGCACATTCCTGCCCTTAATTTATGGCCTGATATACCAAGTCAGAATACTCTGGACAGAATACACTCAAAAGTAATAATAAAATTAAAAAAAACACTAAAAGTGTAAGATAAATACATTTTACAGCTCATTTCACAGTATTTAGTGCATAATGTAGAGTATAGTGCATAGTGTGTAGTGTATATTGTATAATGTGCATGTAGTGCATATTGTCGTGTTATAGTATATACAGTAGCACATAGTATATAGTACATAATAATAGGAATAATGCATACTATATGGCGTGTAGTCTATATTGTATAGTGTGTAGTATATAGTGTAGAGTATATAGTACATAGTGTATAGTGCATATAGTGTAGTGCATATAGTATATTGCATGTAGTCTATACTGTATAGTGTGTAGTGGAGAGTACATAGTACATATTAGGTTGTGTATTATACATGGTGTAGTGTGTACATTTTGCATAGTGCATCATATATAGTGCATAACATATAGCATGTTGCATATAAAGTGCATAGTGTAGCGTACATGGTGCATAATGTGTCGGGGCGAGAGCATAGAATGTGTACTGTAGTATATAGTGTATAATGCACAGCATATACGTAATATACACTCTCTATTACATGTAATGTGTCATGCATAATGCATAGTGGTTATTATACAGTATACTACACACTGCGTACCATATCATGTACATCGAATTGTATATTGTATACAGTTTGTACTATATATTGTATAGTGCACTGTGTATATCTTACACTCTAGATAGTGTAGTATATAATGTATAGTGCATAGTGCATATATGATCTATACACTGGGTGGTACTGTATATAATACATACAATGTGATGCATAACGTATGGTGTAGTGTGCATGCTTATTATGTGTAGCATAATATATAATGCACAATACAGTATGCACTGCCTATACATAGGGATATATTACATAGTGTATAATATAGTGCACTGTGTAAATAATATAATTTGCAGTGTATTATGCGCTATACCGTAGTGTACAGTGGGCTTGTGTGCTGTAGTGCACTCACGTGATGCCGTGTGACTGTTGCTCCCCGGCGTTCTCCTCGTCCGAGTTCTCTTCTCCCGCCTCCTCCATCAGCGGGGTCATCATCTCCATATCTGAGTAAAGTCACGAGACAAAAATGTCAGCATACAATAGTGTGTTTATACACTCACATACTTTAAAACGCACAGTACGAACCGTATCATACAGTACGGAACTGAAGCAATAAGCTGAAACGAAGGTGACCCCGTGGCAGCAACACACTGCTGAGGGCAAAACAAGGCGAGTTGAGTCGGCATGATTCAGAGTAATGACACTCCTGGATTAAGTACACCACACACACTCGACTTGTTGCAGTGCGCTTCAATCAATGTTCTTACTGCTTCATGGTGCGTACAAAAGTACATAAACAACTGCAGCTTTCCATACTTACAGAATGCTTGGCCACACATCTTAATTAAAGCCATGTATACAGTAGGCAATGAGGCAATAAGAGCATCCATCTGAGATCTCTCATTGGTCGGCCGCTTGCACAGAGGTCTAGCCTTTAATCAGTACGAACAGCATGAATTATAGAATCAAAAGAATTTGAGGAGAAAATAAAGACACTGGGTTGACTGGATCAGAGTTCATGGGATGCCTAAAGACACACCCAAACAGGTCGGTTTAGTTCACGTTTAGTGATGTTACCCTTGATAATGTCTTCTCATTAGGAAGATATTTGCATTTACCATGGCATGCACATAGACTAATTTTAAAACTTTCACTCATTTAATTGGCCAATCACGTTGCAGCAGTGCAATGCATAAACTTCACGTTCATATCAACCATCTGAAAGTGTACAAATAAAAGTGACATGAGCGACAGGTGTGAGGATGGAAACACCTTGATGGGACAGGAAACCGACCAGATAGGGTCAAGTGTCTCAGCATCTCGGAGCAGCACACAAAACTCAGGAACTTCGACTGGAATCTGATGTCACAGACTGACTGACATGGGACACTAAGGACCTCGATTCTTGATTTGCATTTTCTTATGTGCGGACATCTCTGCTTTATACAAGTCTTTTACAGATAAACAGACAGATAAGGAGATGGACAGAGAGATAGAAAAGCAGACAGACAGAGACAGACATACAGACAGACAGACAGATGGAGAGACAGACAGATACACAGACTGTCAGACAGATAAGCAGATGGACAGACAGATAGAAAAGCAGACAGACAGAGACAGACAGACAGATGGAGAGACAGACAGATACACAGACTGTCAGACAGATAAGCAGATGGACAGACAGATAGAAAAGCAGACAGACAGAGACGGACAGACAGATGGAGAGACAGACAGACAGATGGAGAGACAGACAGACAGATGGAGAGACAGACAGATACACAGACTGTCAGACAGATAAGCAGATGGACAGACAGATAGAAAAGCAGACAGACAGAGACAGACATACAGACAGACAGATGGAGAGACAGACAGACAGATGGAGAGACAGACAGATACACAGACTGTCAGACAGATAAGCAGATGGACAGACAGACAGAGACAGACAGACAGATGGAGAGACAGACAGACAGATGGCGAGACAGACAGACAGATGGCGAGACAGACAGACAGATGGAGAGACAGACAGATACACAGACTGCCAGGCAGACAGACAGACAGACAGACCACGTGCACACTGATTACACACAGACTCACCCAGTTGCTGCTCCATCTTCAGTTAACAGTGGCAGTGGGCGTGGCTTCAGGACGTCGCGCGCTTTGATGCGTTGGTATGTACAGTACATACACATATATGAACATAAACACACACACACACACACAGTGTATTTTATGAGAACATTCAGAACAGATGAATAAGCAGTAGAGCAATCACGGGGGAAGCTCGCTCGCGCCTTACCGCGAGCGCGCGACAATCCGGGGCGTCCAGCTCGCGCTGACGTGGAAGCGACATCGACGTGCCTCCTGGGCGTAACCGGGGAACGTGCGCGCACGCGCAACCTCTCTTAAAATTTTTTTTTTTTTAAATCAAGCCTCTAAGGTCTTAAAGTGAAGTAAAGTGCTGCTAATTTGGTTTAAAACCGGTTTGGTTTGTTAAATCTTTCAAATCCACAGCGCGCGCGTGCACCGCCCCGCGCGCGCATCATCATCATCATCGTCGTCGTCATCATCGCCGCTTGAAAACGTCAGCGGTGTTCCACGGTAACGGGAGCGAGCCTTAAAGGAGCCGGTCACGTTTGCATTTTACGCAGATTGTGCTCGCGCGAGTCTGTTACATGCAAACGTGCTGCATTTCAGCACCGATTAGCGACGCCGAGTCTGAGTCTGAGTCTGACCTGCACCGACTTCATGCAGAATAACGTTCTCACGTTGATCAGTGCACCGCGTTGTTTAAACGGTCGGTTCACACTTATTGCACTTATTTCCTCCCCATGTAAATTATGCAAGAAAAAAAAGTCACACTGTATTAGTTCCTTTTTAAGTCTTTTTGATTGTGCAGAATAACAGAACTCAGTTCTCAGAGTAAAAACTCGATTTATTTCTCTATGTACTCCCCTGTCAGCCTAATCTGCATGAACTGTGGGAGGAAACCTGAGTGCCCGGAGGAAACCCACCAAGCACAGGGAGAACATGCAAATTCCATGCACAGAGAGACGGGAATCGAACCCGGAATTGCAAGGCGACGATGCTAACCACTACGCCACCGTGCCGCCCTGCTTGCTTCATTCATGTCTAAAATGCTGGCCTCCCAGGAACTCCTTTAATAGATGTGGAAATGGCTTTAGAGTGAGGTCAGGACTGTACGGAGGTGTGGCAAAAACTACCTGCTGAGTTCCTGTAACGTGCAAGTGGTTCACAGGAACAGGAAGTGACCCACCTTCTTTAAAACGTTCGCGCCATATGGGAGGCTCATTGCTGTGCTGTGCTTGAAGTCTTCCGTAAATGTCAATCACTTTTACGCATTCATTCACCAGAAATTTCCTCTCAAGTCCCGGTTTGACTTGTATGATTGACTCGTTTTGTATAACTGCAGCTCTACCAGTAAGGTATGTAATGTTATGATAATGCGATCTTTAGTTACCATGTATGTATATGGCAACAGTTCATACAAGATATACACAGTGCACTATACAAAAAGAGTTTGATATAATCTAAATTGCACACTGTATATATTTAGTGGTCAGCGGCATAGGAGCACCTCAGGGCTCTGTACTCACCCCTTTCCTGTTCACTCTATATACACCTATACACTGATATTGTGTGGTGAGGAGATGGTCACTGACTTTCGTCAGTCCCGGTCTGTCATGGTATCAGTTACTATTGAGGGACTGGATGTTGAGATGGTGAGGTCCTACAAATACCTGTGGCTACAGCTGGATGGCGAACTGGACTGGACAGAGAATTCTGACCTTCTGTACAAGAAAGGTCATAATCGGTTGTTCTTCCTGAGCAGACTAGACTCATTCATCATCTGTAAAACCTCCTGCTGATGTTCTACCAGTCGGTCATTGCTGGTATACCCTTCTATGAGTAGTGTAGCGACCTAGAAACAGGGACACCACACGTTTGGACAAAGTTGTCAGGAGTACTAGTGTAGTGTAGTGTAGTGTTTGAAGTGGGAATGACTCCACCTGCTGACTTTTATGTGTAACTGCGTGACTTGCCTTACCTTCGAGACACTCATGGTCTTTATCCTGTATACATAGTTGCAGGGGGCCTGGATCCTATCCCAGGAGACTTAGGGTACGAAGCGGGGTACACCCTGCACAGGGTGCCAATCCATTGCAGGGTACACACACACACACACACACACACACACAAACGCTCACACACTACAGGAATTTGTGGAACGCTAATTAGCATAATCTGCAAGTCTTTGGAATGTTCGAGGAAACTGGAGCACCCTGAGATACCCACCAAGCACAGGGAGAACATGCAAACTCCACGCACACAGACGAGGGAATCGAACCCAGGCCCTGGAGGTGCAAGTGGAGACATGCCTAAAGTAACAAGAATTTGAAATCAGAAGAAGAACTGGTTACAGACAGTGGGAAGGGTTCCAGCAGACAAAAAATGCTACTGGCAGCTAATATAAGAAATGTACTTTAATAATTCAAGCTAAGTACTTCTGTTCTTCTACTCGAGTACAAAAGAGGACTTATACTTGAGAAATGTAATATTTGGCCTAGGGAAACTTTATCTGTACTATATATATATACCAGGGTCCGGGTGCGATTCCTCAAATTAGGCTAATTGGTGTTTCCAGTGTGTGAATGAGTGTGTGGTGTGTGCATGTGTACGGTGCCTTGTGCTTAAAGTTTTCCTGGGATAGGCTGCAGGCTTCCAGTACCCTGTATAATATATAAGAGGTATAGAAGATGAATGATATACACTGTATATGTTATTCTTGTAGTTCAGCATTGCACTGCTAGTAACGTCGGTCATCTCCCAAAGGTATGTTCCGCCTATACGCGAGCTCTACACTGTGCAATCACAAACCTGTTTTGTTTCTGTTCTCATTGCTACTGGATGTTTGGACGTTTCTTCGGGATCAAAGAAGTATTTATGTTTCTATATCTCTATCTAACGAGACGTTTATTTAATATTTATTTAAAGGAGTCTCCAGTGACAAACCCTATTAAAAGTGATGGCATCAATCACCACACTTAGCGGATGATCACCTCATGCTTATTTCATTTTGAAGCAAATAATCAAATCAGAGGTATGAAATAAAACGTTTAATAGCCGAGCGTTCTGGTTATGTGAATCATAACTCAAACTAATTTACATTTAGGCATTCTGCAGACGCTGTTATCCAGAGCGAGTTACAAAAAAAAACTAAATTCTATTCTATTAAATAAGGGCTTTTTTTTTTTTTTCCTCAGATGAAGTAGAGGGGAAAATGTATTTCAGTTTGAGGAAAGAAATATTGAATCATCCTGAAATTTGCATTTTTAGAACAAACACCAACACACGTTTAAAAGGGTTAAAGAGAACGCTTAGAGACTGTAACAAGCTGTTGGACCCGGCCTACTGAAAGCAAACACACCTCCGACAAGTCAGTTGTCAATTGAAACAATTATAAAACTAATTCAAGAAAGAAATCCAGTATAGATTAGAGTGTGGCAAGAGATGTCAGTCGTTCCCAGTCAGCTGTGTGTAACGCTAGGTGCAGGTTCAAACAAACTGGGAAGGATGTAAAAGCAAACCATAGAGGTTAGACCGAGGAAGATACCCAAGTGTCAGGTTAGAGGACCACTGTATACGCCGTGAGAAAAGATTACGTTAGCGGCGTCACCTCAGTCCTCCGGTGTTCGGGGGGGGTCGAGATTGACCTGGCACGATATGTAAATGTTTCAGTACTGATATCATTGTCAGAAATAAAAGTGCTATTGTGGCAGCTGTAATGTTCATATATTGCTGGATGAAGCCTTTTTCTTTTGATCAAAAAAGCTAAAAAAAATTTTTTTAAAAAGGTCTTTCAAATGAAATAATAAACTGTTCTTTCAGACAAATTTCGACCAAAGACTGACAGACACACTGAAATTCACACAGAGAATTCACTCACTTTATCACTGTTTTGTAGATTTTAATACATTCTTAAGGCACATTGCTAAATGAAGGCCAGCTGAAGACTCTTACAGCTACTCCGTGTGCGTGCGTGCGTGCGCGCTGCTGGCTGTTGTGAACAATATAATACACTCTTTGTCATCGCCACACGTTCATACACACGTCTAATCAAGGCACACTGAGTTCAGATTTGGTTCTTAGGTCCACGTCCGTACAGAAATAACATACAAACGCTTTACAAAGGAAAACAGCATAAGGTTGTGATGATGATTGTTTTTATGATGTGTTGCAATACTTGAGGTGCGCAGTAGCTTTGAGCGAGACATTAAGTTATGACAAGTTATTGTTATGAAAATTACGATATTAAATCAATGAACGAACAGTGGTTTGTGCGCGTCACGATGACATGCGCCACACGCCTTTGTCCACGGGTTACCCCATGTTGCAGAAAAAAACAACTGATTTTTTTCCCCCCATTTAAGCACACTGTGTTTTCGCCAAGAAAGTGTTTTCGAAAAATTCTGTGCAAATTTGTATAACAAATTAATAGCACACGCGGTCAGACGTTTCTTCGTTCCTCATCTACTGTTCGGTGCAAAAAATTATAATTTATGTTATCTTGTCATACAAGATTACAGATTTAGATTTGTTTATTACATGTTTATAAATATATCATGTGAAGAAAAAGGCTGTCACCATGAGCGCTGACATTTTTAGTGAGCAAAGGTAGCTGGAATTCATGTAGCTACTTTGTTTTGCTAATCTAAAGTCAAATTGACTAGTGTGTTATTATTTATTTAATTGTGTTTAGCTACTTGGCTTCAAATGTATGTATGATTAGATTTTAAAAAAATCTTAACTAAAAAAAACATTTACCAGGCAACAAAACACAAGCGATTTGCGTAGGGTTGTAAGATATCGATGTAAGAAATAAAACTGAAATAAAAATACTGTACTATTGTACTATTTTTCAAATATTTCTGGCAAGTTGCATCACTTAGTCAGCTGTTAAATGTTGTTAAAGCGAAAAAAGACAAACCAAAAAAAAACTTTTAGTTAATATCACAGTAAGGTTTCTTGACAGAAAGTCAAAAGTTGAATAGTGTTGCGTGTGTAGAGTTCATCATTCCCACCAGGGGGTGCTGTTTCTCAACATTGACTTTTTTCCTCTCTAAAACACATTACATTCAAAAAATATGCTAGAAGGAGAGCATTAGTTAATAAGTAAAAAAAATTTTTTTTACATTGTTTTAAATTAGCAAACGCGCTGCTTGTGGAGGCTGTTAAAATATAACTCGAGTTCTCACACGTGTCTGTGTATGTGCGAGTTAGCATTAGCACGCTTCTTAAACACTTTGCGCATGGTGGTCTTGTCTAGTGCAACAAATGTCATAAAAACATCATCATCACCACAGAAACATCAACCTTCAAACATCAACACAGTTCTCATGGGCAATTAAAATATTAAAATGATTATCTTCCATGATGAGTTTCACGAAATGCGATACAAAAGATGAATACTTTATAACAAGAACATTGTTTTGGGATATAACTGTGTGCGTGTGTGTGGGTGTGTGTGTGACTTCAGCACTAATATAACACACTTCATAAAATATAGTTTCCCAAACGCTGAGGTATGAATTTATAACGCTGGATTTGACACGGTGTTCCGACGACTAAACAGAAACTAATCCACAGAGGAGATTAGCATGTGAGATTAGCGCTCGACACGAAACACCATCCTGAGGTAAAAACTGACAGACGATGAAAGGAAGCTGAAGCACAACCTTTAAATTGATGTCAAAGATCATAAAGCTGACATTATTTTAAAGAGAAATGTAAATGTAAATAATAATAATAATAAAGCTAGCTTATGTTAGAACACAATAACTAGTGGATGAACTAGCATTTGGGACACAAACAAATTTAGGAGTGTGTTAAATTAGGGAAGTAACTTTTCAGTTTTAGTTTGGCATTCACGTAAAAAAAAAGAAAGAAAAAAACAACAACATTTAACTGTTTCTAAAGTGTAAATGCTGTTGATGGTGTTTCACAGAAAGAACTTTTGTTTTGGCATTGAACTTAGTGCGAGTACATGTATATTATTAATACTATGTATATGTGTGTGTGTGTGTGTGTGTGTGTGTGTGTGTGTGTATGCTTCGGTTAAGTCCTGATTTGTGGAACCTTCCTCCCAGGTCCTGATTCAATTCCTGAATCTCGGTTGCTTTGGCATGAAACTGAAACCCTGTAAACACAGTACGGAGCCAACATGGCCACTACAGGCATTAGGTTCGAGCTCTGACAGAGCCAAAATGGCCTCCTGTTTCACCTAGTCGCATGGTGGTTGCAGGAAACTGTTCTAGTTTCCTTTTTGCGTTGGGGTTAAAGGGACATAGGGAAGCAGGGGTGGTGTCCTGATACCGTTTTCAATGTGCCATTGTCTCCTTACGAGGCACTTTCAGCACCCTGCTCTTGAGCAAGAGTAATGGATCAATTATCTGCTGTTAAAAGTTAATAGTGCATCCTGAGCATGTGCGTACAGTCCATTTTACTCATATGCTCATACTGAATTGCTAGTTAGCTAGCAAACTATCTTGCATTAGATCAACGCTGTAACACACTTCACATGGGGTAGGATGCGAGATTGGCTTGGTAATGATCTGGCATGGGCGCTGCCAATGGTGTATACATCATTTCATACTCTACATGGTAGAACTATATAAAAAGTATAGGACTTACACCCATAAGTTTTGCTATACGCCTTGGGATTTAACATCGCAGTGCACTGTGGTGCATTATGGGATTGATGTGTCAGGGAAAGTGGACAAGGACGTTGAAAGCACGACTAGAACGCACCATGTTGAGCAGCTTGGTATAGGAACAGCGGAAGGCTACTGGACGGCGCCGGGTCGGGTGGCGACGTAGACGAAGAGGACGATGAGGAGGATGAGGACGGCGAGCGTGGGCAGGACGACGGTGGCCACCTGCTCACGTGCCTCCTGCATCGCCTGCTTGCGCTCCTTCTTATCCTTCCACGACTCCTTCTTCGGTTTGCCCTTCAACTGACGCATGGCATCCGAGAGTCCTCGAGGACGCACACACACGCGCGCGCACACACACACACACACTCTGTCACTCTTAGACACACACACACAGATGCTGGGTTGTTTACAGCTGCAGATAAATTGCACACGGCGGGTCGTTAACCTGCAGGAAGCACACGGAGTACAAAAAGAGAAGAGAAGAGAAGAGAAAGAACAAAAAGCATAAAATAATATCACATGGGTCTCTATGGTAATGCATTATGAATAATATTGGCATACAATTAGCATATTTACGCATATGCAACAGGCTGTTTTGGAAGAATTTGCGTTTCCCACTTGCATTTACATCCCTTCTAGAAATTTCCAGTAGTCATGGCAACTGTGCAAAGATCAGTAATGGTAAGACACGTACACTCTCTCTCTCTCTCTCTCTCTCACACACACACACACACACACACACACGGCAGTCTAAGCCTATTTCCACAACGCCCATCCAGGCAATCAGGAAGTGGGTGGGAAACAGGAAGTCGGAGTAAAATGCTAGTTCCTGAGGATGTCTTCGTATAATAACTCAAAAGGTTCCTCTTAACTCTATTTAGCGCGTACAGTGTGGAGGAGCTCAACGTCAGATTCTGAGTGACCTACATAGTGAACAATCTACAGGACCCGTTATTTCATACACTATGTAGTGCTTCTGTTTAGGGAGAATACGGAAGGGTTATAAATCGGTTTAGCAGCGACGTCGCTTCAAATTATCAGCCTGCTCTTGAGTAACTAAATGTAGCCCGTTCCTTATAACATTAGTTTTCTCACTTAAAAACCGAGCACAGCATTTAAACACCACGAACTAACTTCAAGTAATATTAACTGAGAAACACATATGTCTGTCACCCACCATAATTATTACTTCTAAACAAACTTGGCAAATAATTCTAAGACCACCTGCGCCACCTGTAGGATTATGAAAAAATAGTGGCGTTTTACCACCTCAAACACTACAAGTCTAAAAACTCAACTTGTCAGTGACTGGCTGCTATCATGCGGGCATGAAAGGTTTTGTAACGCAGTTTCTTTCAAACGTTGTTTAATAGATTCCTGGTGCTAAAATAATTGAGCACAGACACGGCTGATCATGTGAACACGCCCATCTTTGGCAGATGCTGAGGAATATTAATGAGTATTCGAATGCAACGGTCACATGACAAGATGTCAAAAAAAAAAGATGTCAGAAACATATTCTAAAATTCTTCTTGGTGGATTCCATAAAAAGCTTGTATTTTTTTTTTTTTTTTGTAAGTTGGCTCTGTGTCTGCCATTATGATTGCTTTAAAGAGAAAATTATAATGAGGTCTCAGGTCATGTGATCTCAGTGACATGGAAGGGAGGTTGGGCCTAATTAGCATACTAAAAGTACAGGCTGCACAAAATAAAATTTTAAAATTATAGTCAAGGCCAAGTCAATAAAGGTATCGGTATAACGGTATAATTTTTTAAATAAATATTCTTGTTATTTATTATGTACTTCTATAAACTGAATCAATTTTAACACACCATTTAAATAAGCAAATTACTTTTTTTCTTATGTTAACAAGTTAATTTTTGTCAGATTTTGTCATTACATATTTATAATTTTAATCACATATCTTAGGCACAGGAAATATTGTGCTTTATTGCGATTCATTGAGTTAAAATATGAGCCAAATAATGCACGTGTTTTTTAAAGGTTAAGGCCTAACGGCGCCTGCGCATGCGCGCACTGAACACAGCGGGTAGCCGAGTTATTCCTGTCTACGGTAACCGAAGAGGGTCATAAGCACCGAGAGTTGAGAAAACTTAGATTCAAAACTCTTTAACACAGTACTGTTCGCACATGTCAAGTGCATTTATAGTGAGAGTACTCGGTTTATACGATAAAACAGAAGAGATTAGCATATTTCTTTACTTCATCTTGAATGAAATGACGTTAATTTTTTACTTAAAACTTTAAATATCTAAAGTTAGATACCGTTACTGAACAGGGTAAGAAAAAGAAAAGTATTTTATTTAATTGAAAAAACAAACACTAAACTGGTTATTTGAGCACTTGGAGAGTTTCTAGCCAAAAAAACAAACGCTAAAAACTAAACCTCCTAAAGTTTCTGATTACGCGCGTGCCTAGCCGCGTCCCGAATCCCTGCGCGCGCCCTACGCAAGGTCACTACGCAGTGCGCGACACATTCGGGAGTTTAACCGCAGCGTCGCGCGCTTGAAGTGAACCCGTGCGCTGTTTAGGATTCAGCCTGGTCTCCTGCTGCGGCACACCGGCTACCGGGGAACAAACTCCACACACACACACACACTCGGTCTGTCTCATAACGTTACAAGCTGTCCGGTTACCGCACGCGCACCGACTGCCAACTTCCAGCGAGTCGCGTGCACGCGCGCACTTTCGTTTCTTTGGGCTTACCTCGCGAGTCTGTAACGGCCCACGGAGATCTAACGCCATTCACGCGCGGCGCGCTCTCTTTTGTTGCGCCGGAGTTGTTGAGGAAAGTGTCGGTCGGTCTCCTCCAGGGGCTCGCGCGCTGGTTTCTGCGGAGCTCGTGCGCCGATTTCAACGGGATTACGTGGCAGCAGATGGGCAGAAGTCGGCTCGAGCGCCGCGGAGAGGAGGAGCGAGGAAGAGGCGGGGTGCACCGGGAACAAGAGCGACGCGCGAGCGCGCACTGCCAGCACATGATGATGATGATGATGATGATAATAATAATGCATTAATGCTGATAAGAATGAGTAATAATAACAACAGTAAAATATATAATTAATAAAACAGTAATAAGAGTACTAAAATATTAACAACACAACAACTAAAAATAATAATGCAGAATTTATGCTGGTAATAATAGTTAATAATAATAACAGCAGTAACAAATATAAAAGAATAAGAGTAATAAGAGTAAAATATAAATTGAATTGAAAAATTGAAAAAAATAGTACTAAAACGTTTTCAAGGCTGCAACAAATAATAATACAAATTAATAAATATAATAATAATAGTAATGGTTACTGTTATTATAAATGCAGTATAGCTGCAAGCAAGGATGTGCGGGCCCAAGCATCTGAGCGCACCACACAACCTGTGTGCTTTTTTGGAGCATGTTAAGACCCCTAAAAAGCCCCGGACATGTTTTTCTGATGCGTCCAGGCGGCGATGGCGCAGCTGCTTTGGCCCGTCATTCTTGAGATCTAGACATGTATAAGTGCAAGTGTGTATGAGCTATGCAGCAAAATCTCAAGACTCACAGGCATCCGAATGGCAGAAGATTCGAACCTGTGTGATAAGATCTCCAAATGGTCCCAGATGAATGAAAAATAAATAAATATATATAAAAATAATAATCCTTAGAAGAACAAAAGGGCCTTCGCACATTAAAACATATGAAACAGGCACTATTAAAACATCAGCATTATCAGAGCAATGGCGATGATGTCATATTCTCATTGTGCTGTTGTTCTAGTGCTTGAGGGCTAATAATACAGCATTAATGCTGATAATAATAAGAGTAGTACAAATGAATAAACTAAAATAAGTTATAAAAGTGCTAAAATAACAATACTACTACAACAACAAATAACACTGCATCAATGCTGATAAATATTAACAATACTGATACAACAACAAAAATAATATAATGAATATTATAATGAATCATGATGATAAAATTATTAAATAATGGTAATTTTTCAACCACTTTGTTACCACAGCACTGCTGCAGGTTGGGTCATGTCGCTCCACCCTGTCGTGGATTATTTTCCTATAACAGCACACCCCATAAGTGTATTATTTCTTACATAACGTTGTAGAAGCCACTGTATGGAAGTTACGAGATGTGACGAGTCATGCTAGATAAGAGTTTATTCATAAACATTTCCATTTGTAACAACACGAAAACAGAAATATCTAGCGGTCTCATGGATGACTAGCAGTTGCATGGCACTAACCAGAATAACTAGCGACCCACATAGCAGGGTTAAACTAGTTTAATTCCTGGAGGGAAAGATACACTTACACACACGATAAACTTAGCATTAAACATGTAGCGGTTACATCTGTACATCAGACTAGCAACTAACTGAGCTATAATTAACTACCTAGAGCGTAATTTATCTAGTTAACGTAATATGCTTACTGTTTATGTCTAACTAAATATACTCATAATTATTTAATTAGCAACAAAAGTGTCATATAGTTTTATATAATATATTTATTTTTCATCAGTTTTCAACAATAAATAAATTAATAAAAGTTCTCCTAAGTGTGTGTGTGTGTGTGTGTGTGTGTGTGTGTGTGTGTGTGTGTGCTATGTCAGCGAGTGTGCTCGTGCTGCAGCTGTGTATCCGTTAGCCAAGCGGTCCAGCTCTTTCTTCATCTCCCAGCGCTGTAGTGTAGAAGCCCAGCGTTCCAGCTCCGGCTCAGCCACACACACCACCTAACACACACACACACACAGCAAATGCAGTTAAGTTATCGTTGTGAAAATGCTTCAGAGTTCAGAGTCGCAGTACCTCGCTGGTATCGTGCGCCGCTGAAGTCTCATTTATGTCGTCTCTGGAGACCCCGGTTTGCTCCTGAAGCGGGGCGCGGTTGTGTCCCAATCCGCTTCTCAAGCTGTCGAATTTGGAGCGGAACCAGCTGTGCGCATCCTGCAGGTTCTCAGAGATCTGAAACGGTTCTTGTTGCATTAGCGTTTCTCTGTTCTGCCAATCAGGAGCCAGGATTTCTATGTTTAACGTTTCCTTACCTGCTGGGACGCGAGCCTGACCTCCGTCATCTTCTGTTCAGCTTCATTCTTTTCCTCTTTCAGCTTCGCCACACACTCCACCAGCGTCTGCACACACACACAACACTGACTACTCATCGTTGACAGGTGACACATCTGAGATCGACTCAATGGTGGTACACTTGATATCAAAACACAACATCGAGTGTGAAACATAAAAGTATGAAGTGGAATTCACACAGTGAACACGACACACTACAGCGGCGCGCGGTCACCGTGTGAGATTCTCGTAACTACCTGTTAGCTATCTAATTTTATTTTTATTCACTATCCATTAAACATAAAACAGACCAAGAACACACTTTGCATTTCTCCTGCAGTGTGTGCGTGAGGCATCTTTCTGCCTGTAGCGCCTCCTGCTGGCTGGAGGAGAGATCGTGCAGTTCGGCCTGCAGAGACGCAACGTCGACACGTAGCTGCTCCAGCGACTGAGCCTGACAACACACACACGAGAGACAGAGAGAGAATTTAAGCAGCTAGAATGTGCAAATTAATGTATACATGATATCTGTGTGTGTATTAATTGTTAAAGCATGTGTATTGATGTGCTGTATATACAGTAAATGTGTGTGTGTGTGTCACCCTGACCCTAGACACGTTGTTCTCTTCATGCTTGTTTCTCTGCTTTAGCTGAACCTGCTCTTTAATGTGAGCATTCTGATTGGACACAACTCTCTCCAGCTCGCACACTTTTTTCAGAAGTTTCCGATTGGTTCGCGACAGGTCACATGACCTGGGCGACACATCATCGTGAGCTTTCTTTAAGTAGTGGATGGAGAAAGGCATGGAGATAGGGAGAAGAGCAAAAGAATATAAAAGATCACAAGATGGATGAGTAGAGAGAGAGAGAGGTGTGTGTGTGTGTGTTAATTACCTCACACACCTCCAGCTGAGCTGACTTCCTCCCATGATGCTTTGCTCTCTGGAGTTCATCAACTTGCTTGGTTAACTGGTTAATCTCCTGTTTTGCTTTGTGTAGCTCCGCCTCTCTGGTGATGTAAGCAGTTACACACACCAAGGAAAACAGAGTTTTTGCAAAAGAAGAAAGTAATTAATAGTTATTAAAAAAAAGTCAGTCACACTTCACACATAAACACACACACACCTTTGTCTCCCGAGTATGTGTAGCTCGTTCAGTTTGTCTCCCAGTTCAGTTTGTAGAGTCTCGGACTTCTTCTGCAGAACACACACACACAATACAGGTCGTCCCCGACTTATGAACACGGTCTGTTCCGGGAGCATGTTCGTAAGTCGGATTTGTTCTTAAGTCTGACAAAGTGAGTCTTATACGCCTTTGACACGAATATACAATGTAAAGCGTACCAATCCATTCGACTACATTTGTCCCCTTTCCTTACACTGCCATCATATGGCCAAAAACTGTAACCGCGCCTAAGGAAATTAATCTGATCAGACATCAGATGTAACAGTGCTGTCTCCGCACCTTTAAATCACGAGGGGAATCCTGGACACCATTTTGTCTCAGAGCTGTTTTTCACTGTATTGGTCTGTGAAACCGGTGAGACCGACTCATTGTTATTCATTGACTCATTATATCAGACTTTAGACATTTTATAATTTCACTTACACACTGAAAATATTGTATATAATGCTAAATATTGGTATCTGGTGCACTTCAGCGTCAATTTTAAAAATACACGTGAGCTACTTCTGTGATGTGTTCACATCTCCAAATGTTCATAGAACTGCGGTCCGTTCGCGTCTGTGGAAACTCATGACTCGTGAAATATTACGACCTGTAAACACTTCAGTTTGAATCTCTCTCTCTCTCTCTCTCTCCCGACCTCCCTCCATGGTCTCTTACCGTGTGTGTATTTTGCAGCTGATTTTTCAGCCTGAGGTTCTCTCGCTGAATGTATTCTGTCTCTGAACGCAACAAACACAAATGACACTCTTTCACCTGTAACTCCTCCTGTAGCTGAGAGAGAGCGAGAGAGAGAGAGAGAAATGGAGATATCTTAAGGAAACTGTCTATAAGCTTAAAATGCATGTGTGATTGTGTGTGTGTGTGTGTGTGTGCACCTGTATGAGTTGCTCCTGCAGACTTTTTGAGGTTGTCCTCAAACACTCCAGCTCTGTACACACCTACAATAGCACAAAACCATGTGTTAATGTCATTTAAATGTGTGTGTGTGTGTCTGCCCATGCATGCATCTGTTCACCCAGAATAACCATGCAGTCACGTACCTCCTCCCTCCCTCTCTGCATGGCCTCTCGCTCCTTCGTTGCGCTCCTCAGCTCCCCCCGCAGGTGTCTGATGGTTCGCTCCAGCAGCTCCTGATGACTGACAGCTGCGTCCAGGGCGGCGGCTGAGCTCTGCTGCAGTTTGGTATGGTCCACACGTAGAGTGCCCCTGTTAGGGGAGGGAACAAAGCACCTGGCTTAGTCTTAGGGATAAAAGTGCATGTAATTGGCTCCTGAGGAATATGCTGAATTAAAATACTAGCACATGGGTGTATATATGTAGGTGTGAACTCACAGTTCTTTCTGTAACAGGCGTCTATCTGCCAGAGCTTCCTGCACTTCATGCTGCATGTTCCTCTTGGCTGTGTCTAACTGCAGGTCCATGTTCTTCACATGCTGTGCAGTGCGCTCCTGCTCCACCTCAAACACACACAGTACGTTCGTAAACTGATCTGTGGTGTATAATTATTACTGACTAAATGTCATTTGTCATCATGTCACCCTGTTTATAAAGCCATTTGTCATCATGTCACTCTGTTATCATGTCTTTTGTCACCACGTCAACCTGTTATGTAATTTGTCATGTCATCCTGTTATATAATTTGTCATTATGTCACCTTGTTATCATGTCATTTGTCATCATGTCACCCTGTTATGTCATTTGTCATCATGTCACCCTGTTATGTCATTTGTCATCATGTCACCCTGTTATGTCATTTGTCATCATGTCGCCGTGTTACCATGTCTTTTGTCACCATGTCACCCTGTTACCGCGTGTCATTTATCACCATGTCACCCAGTTATCGTGTTATTTGTCACCATGTTATTCTATTATCATGTCATTTGTCATCATGTCGCCATGTTACCATGTCATTTGCCACCATGTCACCCTGTTATCGTGTCATTTGTCACCATGTCACCCTGTTACCATGTCGTCTATCACTATATCATCCTATTACCATTTGTCGCCAAGTCTCTTGTTGCCATGGTAACCACGTGCTGCTGTAATCTCAGCTCAAACATTGCACATTGTTATTCATGTCATTTGTCACCACATCGTCCTGTTACCATGTCATTTGTCATCATGTCGCCATGTTACCATGTCTTTAGTCACCACGTCACTCTTTTATCATGTCATTTGTCATCATGTCACCCTGTTATGTCATTTGTCATCATGTCGCCGTGTTACCATGTCTTTTGTCACTATGTCACCCTGTTACCGTGTGTCATTTGTCACCATGTCACCCAGTTATCCTGTTATTTGTCACCATGTTATTCTATTATCATGTCATTTGTCATCATGTCGCCATGTTACCATGTCATTTGCCACCATGTCGCTTTGTTACCATGTCTTTAGTCACCACGTCACTCTTTTATCATGTCGTTTGTCATCATGTCACCCTGTTATGTCATTTGTCATCATATCGCCGTGTTACCATGTCATTTGTCACCATGTCACCCAGTTATCGTGTTATTTGTCACCATGTTATTCTATTATCTTGTCATTTGTCATCATGTCATCTTGTTATGTCATATGTCATCATGTCGCCATGTTACCATGTCATTTGCCACCATGTCACCCTGTTATCGTGTCATTTGTCACCATGTCACCCTGTTACCATGTCGTCTATCACTATATCATCCTATTACCATTTGTCGCCAAGTCTCTTGTTGCCATGGTAACCATGTGCTGCTGTAATCTCAGCTCAAACATCGCACATTGTTAATCATGTCATTTGTCACCACATCGTCCTGTTATCATGTCGCCGTGTTACCATGTCTTTAGTCACCACGTCACTCTTTTATCATGTCATTTGTCATCATGTCACCCTGTTATGTCATTTGTCATCATGTCGCCGTGTTACCATGTCTTTTGTCACCATGTCACCCTGTTACCGCGTGTCATTTGTCACCATGTCACCCAGTTATCGTGTTATTTGTCACCATGTTATTCTATTATCATGTCATTTGTCATCATGTCATCTTGTTATGTCATTTGTCATCATGTCGCCATGTTACCATGTCATTTGTCACCATGTCACCCTGTTACCATGTCGTCTATCACTATATCATCCTATTACCATTTGTCGCCAAGTCTCTTGTTGCCATAGTAACCATGTGCTGCTGTAATCTCAGCTCAAACATCGCACATTGTTAATTGTGTCATTTGTCACCACATCGTCCGGTTACCATGTCATTTGTCATCATGTCGCCGTGTTACCATGTCTTTAGTCACCACGTCACTCTTTTATCATGTCATTTGTCATCATGTTCCCCTGTTCATAACACTATTTGTCACTATATCACCTGTAATCATGTCGACCGCATGTCTTTTGTCACTATGTCATTTGTCCCTATGTTTCCCTGTCACCATGTCACCCTGTTACCATGTCATCTATCACTATGTCATTCTATTACCATTTGTCGCCAAGTCTCTTGTTGCCATAGTAACCACGTGCTGCTGTAATCTCAGCTCAAACATCGCACATTGTTAATTATTAATCTGTGTAACAAGAGTTACCTTCAGACTGGCCTGTAGCTGCGCTTTCTCCTCGGTGAGGGAACGAAGAGCTGAACTCAGATCAGAGCACTGAGCTTCTAACTGATCATTCAGTCCCTAAACAAGAGTGAAAAAATATGGAGGAGCAAAAATATTTCACAGTCTTAGATAGATGTCTATACGATGTATAGACGGATAATCAATCTTACAGCCTGTGTGTGTGTGTGTGTGTGTACCTGAACTTTGTTTGTTGCTACTTTCAATTCTTCTCTGTCCCTGAGGAGTGTGCTGTTCTCCTGCTGCTGCTGCTGCAGGGTTCTCCTCATACTCTACACACACACACACACACACACACACAGAAATTACAATATATTTCTGAGCGGACATCATATATTAACTCGACTCCCTCCATCTTACCTTTAACTTGGCACATAGATCTGATGCAAGAACATCCTTCTCCTCTGACCAGGAAACACACACACACACACACACACACACGTTTCATATACTACATACTTACAGAAGGTTGTCATTTCCCAGAATTCTGTGCTCCGTACCTATCTGCTGCTGCAGCTGCTGACATTCCTTCTCCAAACTCTGTATAAGGTCTAACTTCTCCTCTAGCTCCGCCTTCACCTCCTGTCCGTCAACACTTAGGGTGTGGCAGTCGGCTTCAAAACACTTCACCTAACGAGAGGTCACTTTTAAGAGTTTGAATAAAGAGTTCAATCAATCAGACAGACAGGTATAGTTTCCAAATGATTCCCTCACCTCTTCTTTCTCTTTCTCCACCTCCCCTTCCAGCTCCTTCACTCTCCGAAGCAGTGCATAATGGGATTGCTCAGCCTCCAGACGGGACGATGTCTCCTGCGCCAGCTCCTCCTTCATCTGCGGAAAGGTCAGAGATTGAAGCCCGGGAACAGTGTACTGAACTAGCTGTGACCTTCTTGATGACCTCTGACCTGCTGGAGTTTCCGGCTCAGCTGAGTTTTGATCTTCTTCAGTTCTTTCGCTGCTAAAGCGACGTCCGTCTGGATCGGAAAAAATAAAAAATAAAAAATACGGGGACGCACTTTAGAAGATGCATCGTTTGTAGAATTATTTCATACCAATCAAGTTGTACTGTACTTAGATACTTGAGAGGTGTGTGAGACGCGGAGCTGATTCCGCAGTGTGTGCGCCTCCCTCTGCGCCTCCTCCCTCTCCTGCTGCAGCTGATCCCTCAGACGCATCGCCTCCCTCTGTGAGGAACACCGCTCCTCATCACACTGCTCCTGGAGAGACGCTAGCTGCTCCTGCAGACATGCTGGTGCAAAAAAGACAAAAACAACATATAGATCTTCAGTACTTAAGGCAAAATTGTTAATATAATAATAATAATAATAATAATAACTACCCAATGTATGCGTAAGAGTTTATAGAAACAGTTAAAAGGTTAAAGACACCGGTAAAAAGATCTAAAAGCTAATCTGCTGATCTTTAATGTAATCAGTGATATTATTATTACTTGAGGTTGAAGCCCACATACATGTCTGTGTGTCTTTCTGTACGGCAGAACTCTCTGTCTAACTTATTAATACACAGAAATTATACACACTTATTAATCACATTCTGTAAGGTTGAGTATCTTACGCCTCCTCAAGTGTATGAAACATCAAAATATCTCCTATCCCCTTCCCTCTATCTGTCTGGTTTACCCGTATGGGACGAGTTGAGCTCTCTCGCCGTCTCGATGCGGAAGACGCCCAGCCTCAGTGTGTGTAACAGACTCTCGAGGCGACACACTCTTGCCACCAGAGCCTCTGATCGTGAGCCGTCCGTAAACTCGGTCCCGAGCTCATCTCTGGCGACACCCAGCTTCTTGGCTAGCTCCGCCCCCTGTCCCTCAGCCACCAGGAGGCGCCGGTGCAGGAGGGGGTGAGAAGCTCCAACACTCGGGTGCATGAACAAAGACCGGGACATGACTGAAGGAATATATAATCATACAATATTATTTAGTTTTGTTTAAATATTATTCAAGCATTATTATTATTATTGTTGTTATTATTATTATTACTATGAGGTGGCATAAAAAAGTTTAGAGATTTGTGCGCCACAGAGTCCGTTGCTTTCGTCATATGTCCTGCCGCATTAAAACCTGGCAGTAGAATTTGCTATTTACAGTCTGGCCCCAGGAACGAATTCTCAATGCACCTCGAGGTGAATGTTGAAAAAGATAATGAGCATGCACATGGTCGAGCTGAGGACCTGCCTTGCCTCTTTCGGTCGTGGACATGACAGACTCTCCTACTGTGTAGACGGTTGCTTTGTCTCAGGGTCATACCCGTACTCCCATGTTTAGTCACCGGTAATGATCCTCTACATGAAGGACGGATCATTCACGGCTGACGGAGTTCTTCAATGCGATGTTTCGTCTGCTCCTGGGTAAGCAGCCTGGAGAAGAACTTAGCAGTAACACTGCGCATGTTCACATCACATGTGAGGATCGCCTAGACTGTTCCGTATGAGACACTGACAACGGCAGCAGTGTTGTGGATTGTTCTCCGACGATCATCATGCACAAGTTGCCGAATGGTTTTGACATTATCGGAGGTTGAAGGTCCTGCTGATTTCTCGTCATTTTCCAGTGTTTTTTTTTTTTTCGCTCTTGAAGAGTGCATGCCTCTTAAAACACCTTGAACGACTCATTGCAGCATCTCCATAAACTTGTTGAATCACGTCAAATATCACTGTGGCAGATGTGCACAGTTTCAACCAGAATTCCATGTTTACTCTTTATTCTAATTCGCCATCCATGATGAAATAGCCGTGCTGCCATCTGGTGGCATGTTACAAAACTAGTCTCTGAACTTTTTGATCCCACCTTTTATTATTATTATTATTATTATTATTATTATTATTATTATAAACAATTCAGATGCTATACTGATTTTAGTTATGATATTGATAAATTAAGTAAAAGCAATAAATATCACTCAGCTAAATCACAGCATCTTAACCTTATCCAGCTGTTATGAACTGAATCCACCAGAGGTTTATTATATTAATAGCACAGACTGTGCATTTCTGTTTAAACATTCCATAATAATGAAATAATAATTACTATTTTATTATTATCGCCTCTATTTATCCTAAATAATAATTTTATCAATTCTTTTTATAATGATGCTGTAATGGCGGCGCTTACCTTAACGCCCACTTCCTGGTTGTACTGGTTTCCATGGAAACGACGTTCTTCCCTGCCCCCGAGCCTTAACTGCCCGGCGACGGCTTCGAGTGGGCGCGGCTATTTGTGTTGGTACAAGCCGCGTCCTCGTGCACTACGTAGGGGTGACCGCTGTTATCTTACTCCCTAGGTAGTAAACCTATATAGTGTACGAGGAGGTGATTGGGTGTGCTCCCGTCTGCGTGCGTGATTTGCGTGCGCTGCGTCAGAGTCTGCGAGAAGTTTGCTTGCTTCAACGTCGAGCTCGGATAATGAAAGCGGTTTAATCGAAGTTGTGTTAAAGGAGAGCAACATGGATGCGGTGAAAGCGTTCAACACTGAGGTAAATATCGTGACAATGTCTAGTCAAAGTGTATTCGGTGGCTGGTGCGTGGTCTTGTCGGCTAAGCTGTGCTAGCGTTGCTAATGTGCATGAAGTTCGGTTTGTTTGGCGTGTTGTGGTGGTGTTTTTGTTAGTGTTTACTCTAAACAAGCGAACACTGGTGAGAAATACGATGGTTAACTTTAATGCAGTTGTAATGCTCGGATATTTGTGCAAAAGCAACGTCTTGGGACTCGTTACGTCTTAGAGGCCTGCTCTGCACTGCGCATGCGTCACAATGGCGGCAACCAAACAGAACTCTAACCATAACGCCTGTATTTGTTTGTTTGGAGTGCGTTTCTGGCTGTTTAAATGTACAGAAGTGGATTTTATATTTGCCCCCCTAAAAGAAACTTCGATAAGGACTTGTAGAGCTTGATAAAAAAATATACCCTATATACCAACCATATCGGAATGTATATTAAGTTAGAAACTGAACTGCAGCGGCTTGCTTGATTGTGTTTGGCTGAGCCAGCTGTCAATCATTTTGTAGACACGCCCACGGCACTATTGTAAAATCCCGGGAGGCGGGGCTTATCTTATACTAATCACGAGGCACCTTTGCACCTTGAAACAAACAGGCAGGTTTTCACTAATGTGAATGAACCCAGTTTGTCTTGAATCATGTTTTGTCTGTAATACACAAATGTTCACTTAGGAACGGGTTGGGGAAAATTGTACTGTATTCAGAGACAAAGTTTAAAACAGAAAGAAAGTATGTGATGGAGTTTCTTTAAAAAAAAAAAAAAAAGATGATTTAAACTGAACGGAAGATGAGGGACACCCAAGACCAGAAAATGGCGGTACTGATCCAAACATGGTGGATGCTAACACCAAGAAGAAGAAGATGCTCGTCATTGTGTAAAATACCTGAACTGAGAGCCCGGTGTGACGGAGCAAACGGAGTCGTTTCACGTTCCTTTACAGCCCAACAGCGTGCAAATGAGGAGTCCGTTAAGTTTGATTAAAGATTGTTTGTTTGTATTCCATAAAAATACAAAGGAATCATACACGGCCATCAAAGTTTAAACTCTCCACGTGTTTAACGCAGTTACTGAAAACTGGCAATAAATGTTATTGACATGCTATGGGAATTTAAACAGCTTATTTTTTATAGACTTCCAATGACTGTATATTTAGAGATCTGAATTCTGACACAAACACAAGTTACCACTGAGGAATGGGAACATACCACAAAAGCTGCTGTTTCTGAGACGCTATGACCCAGTCGTCTAGACACCACGTTGTAGCAGTTGGTGCAGTTAAAATATCTCATTACAATGGCACTTAGAAGTGGTCGGAATGCATTAGGCATTAAATGAACATATTGTCCGTGAAGTTAATGTGTTGAAAGCAAAAAAAAAAAAAAAAAGGGCTTGAGTGACTCTGATAAGGGCCAGATTGTGAGTGCTAGATGACTGGGTCAGGTCAGCTCCAAACCCGCAGCTTTTCTGACGGATGTTTCCAGTCTGCAGTGGTCAGGACAAACCAAAAGAAATGACGAACAGGTGACAGGGTCATGGGCGGGAAAGGCTGTCTCGTGTAGTCTGATCTGAGCTATATAAAAAATATAAAAAATAAAGAGCTACTGTGGCTCAAATTAGTGAAAAAGTTAACGCTGGTTCTGAAGGAAAGTTTGAACTCACAGAGCATCACAGTTTTGGGTGCAGAGTTGAGAGACTTATTCAGTGTTACGGCTGATCGGTATGATATTTACTGTTTTGGTCAAAATGGTTTAAACTTTGGATGCCTCATCCTCTACTGAGTGTGCTTTATTCCTGTTCCGTACTTCTGATTAATCTGCCAATGACGAGATTGTAGATTTTATATTATTTGATTTTATTTGATGATATTAGATTATAGATGATTTTATTTTAGAGATTAGGTATTAGATTAGGTTAGCTATTAGGTTATCTTTTAGATTAGATAAAATTTTTATTAGATTAGATATTGGGTTAGATCAGGTCTTAGATTTTAGATTAACGTAGGTTTTAGATTAGGTTTTAGATCATTGGATTAGATTTTAGATTAGAATTTATTTTGGATTAGATTTAATCTTAGATAAGATTAGGACTTGGATGATTAGATTTTAGATTTCAAAATAGATTAAATTATTAAATGAGATTTTAGTTATTTGTTTATGAACATCATGTTGTAAACACGCATGTTTTCACATTTACTGAACTGGAACGAATTTGAAACATCTCAGGTCCTGAAATCAATTTTAGTCAGAGCTGTTATTTGCTGACCGACCGTTTGTCTTCTCTCTCTCTCTCTCTCTCCCTCTCAGTTTGTCATGTTACTGAAGCATGGTTTTACCTCACAGTGATGACGCTGACTGAGACTCACTGTACAAACCGTTAACACACAGTATTTGTTTCTTTTTTTTAATGACGAACTTATTTCAGTGTTTATACCAAGCCTAATTTAATGAGGTTTTTAAATATCAGAATTATTTTCTCCAGAGTGCGTGTTGTATTACTGTGGAGTGAAGGGAGATGATAACTAGAGGATTGGGATGAAAATTAATTCAGTTTCCTGTCGCGATTCATTAGTGTGGCGATTTATATGTAACCAAAATGAATATTTTTAGACCACATGTTTAATTCAAATCTGGATTTGAGGTGTTCATATGTTGCATTTCCTCTGTAGTTCACTGTAAACTATTCACACTTTATCAGGCAGCGTCGTGTGTTGTAATGGCAAATTATTTGCAAATTATTATTATTTTTTTTAGAATTGTAACGAAATCTGAAAAAAAAAAACATTAGAATTAGTTAAAAAATTAGAACTACAGAATCGCAATACAAATGGACTCGTCACAGAGGAATCGTGATCATATCGTATCAAGCAGTCCCTGCTGGTTCCCATCTTATGTGTTCAAGTGCATTAACGGGATTAAAAAGTGACCCGGGTTCACTCCAGAGTTCTGGTGAGAGTTCAGAGTTTTGAAAATGCATAATTAAATCATGCTGAGTGTAAAAATCTTTTCAAAGTTATATTATTAACCCAGAACTACATTAAGACCTGCTTTTGTATTTTTGAGAAAATTGTATCTAAAACACCTTGTAATCATTTGTTACTGTAAATTATCATGAGCTTCAGAGGTGCTATAGACTGTTTCTCTCTTTCAGTTTTATCTTTCTATGAAAAGAAAAAGAAAAAAATACTAAACTACTAAAAAAAAAACGTTGTTTCTTTATTCTAAACTCTGTAACTGAGGAATGTTTGGAAATGTCTTATACTTCGAATACTAATCTACAATATTAAGGTTTAAAGCGGGACCGCCAAAGCCGGACGATTGATTGTGCAGAATAACACAACGTTCTGAGACTTAAAAACTCCCTTTATTCCTCTATATAATCCCCCGCTACACTAATGCACTTATCCCAGTGTTTCACTAGTACTTGGACACCATCAAGGTAGAAATAACTCCCAGCCGAGTTCCTGCAATGTGCGTAATGTGTGTGTTGGTGAATGAGGGTGTGTACAGTTATACAGTATAGTGTAGATCCATCTGGATAATAATTAATTCATACGAGAGTTAAACGTGAGTGTTACTAGTGTCTCAGAGCTTGCGGCGCTCGTCTCAGGTCCACAGGGTTGTTTTGTCTTGTAAGGCGTGGACATGTTGCATCGTCACGGGTGTATGATTTACAAGAAATGCTTTACACTTCAGAATTTAAAAAAGTGTAGACAGGAGTTTAACAGGTGCAAAATTTGTACAGGGACGAGGCCGAGCTGATTGGGGATCAACTCCGGCACTTCTGACAAGTACGCCGTTCAAAGCATGTTGGATTTAAACCAGAGAGTGAAAATGTATTGTTGCGGGATGGTTTTCATCTTACACCGTGCACCCTTCTCTGTCTCTCTCTCTCTCAGATGGCGTCCATGCTGGACATGAAGCCGCCGATCTCGCGAGCCAAAATGATGTCCGTCACCAAAGCTGGCATGAAGGCTATTAAGGTAAGTTTATTATCTATCAGATGACTTTTTTTTTTTTTTTTATGCTACACAACAGTATTTATCAAATGTGAAAAGAATTGTGCTCATTCCCTCTTTCTTTTGTTTTTGTTTCCCCCCATCAGCTGTATAAACATGTCGTCCAAATCACTGAGAAGTTCATCAAGAAGGTGTGTGTGTGTGTGTGTGTGTGTGTTGTCTAATACAGATCCTAATAACATAATTATGTTTTCATATCATGGATTCGTGTTTGAACTGTTATTTTTGTGTGTAGTGCAATCCTGAGCTCAAGGTTCCCGGGCTGTACGTGGTGGACTCGATCATCCGTCAGTCCCGCCATCAGTTCGGAGAAGATAAAGACGTGTTCGGGCCGCGGTTCCTGAAGAACATCAGCGCCACCTTTCAAAGCCTGTACGAGTGTCCTCCCGACGACAAGGTGTCCAATTCTCTACATTTACACCAATAAGAAGGTCTTAAACGTCTTCACCGGGTTTAGAGACGTAGAGTACGTCCTGATGGTGAATAATTCTAATTTCAGAAAAGGGGAAAAAAAAGCATCCTCAACAAAACGGTCCAGAGTTCACAGTGGAAAACGGCTCTGAGACAAAATGGCGGCCTGGATTCCCTTCGTGATTTAAAGGCACAGAGACAACACTTGTTAGGAGATTCATGTTTTTAGGCGTGGTTATGGTTTTTGGCCACATGATGGCAGTGTTGAGGAAAGAGGACAGAGAATTCATCAGGTGGATTGGCAGGTTTACATTGTATATTTGAGTCAAAGGTGTACAAGATTCACTTTGTCGAACTTGAGAACAAATCCGACTTATGAACGTGCGCCCAGAACAGAACGTGTTTGTAAGTTTGGGGACGACCTGTGTTTATAATGGTGTGTGTGTGTCTAAAGGACAAGATCCTGCGTGTGTTGAGTCTGTGGCAGAAGAACTCTGTGTTCAGTATGGACATCATTCAGTCGCTGGTGGACATGGCGTCCGCGCCGGCGGTGCCCGTTATGGAGAACGGAGTTACACTGGGAGGTACGGGTATACACACACACACACACGCATCAACCGTGTGTTCATGTGACTACTCAGGTTTACGCTTCTCTGGGTAATCCATACAGGTTATTGTTATCCTCTTATTGTGTGTGTGTGTGTGTGTGTGTTGTCAGGTTCTCCAGCTGAAGCAGCACTCACCAGTGCTCAGCCGACACCAGAACCGCCATCAGCACTTCCTGTGTCTCAGAACCCGGCGGATCAGCAGAACAACGTGATGCTCGCCACCGTGACTCAGTTCCTGCAGTCCGCTCCGGGTCTCGACGTGAGTAACGTGAAGCCGTAATGGTCTTGTGTTCAAAGGCGGCTCACGCATAATCGGTTTATTAACAGTAAAATAACGCAATAAGTATTTGCACAAGGTAAAAACATCAACAGCCTATGAAAATCACCAGGCACGACCCACACCTTGGCGCTGATTAGGTTTTTATACAGTCGTCCCCCACAAAGTTGTTCGCGGATCTTTCCCTAGAATCTAACTAATAGTTGTTTGCAAATATTCTTCTTTTTTTTTTTTTTTTTTGTAGCAATATATAATTATTCATGCGTTTGAACGTTAAACTATACTTTTACTAAATTTGTAACATAAATATTCATGTAAATTCAGCTAAAGTTCCGTATAAAAAATAATACGGTATACATTTGTTTGTACTGTAGAGAGAACACAAAGCAACTGTAAAGGTAAACGTGGCTCGGGACGATGTATTTACTCTACAGTGGTCGATTGTATTGAGATTCTGTAAGCATCACGATTTTATTTCTAAATATCCCTTAAAATTTTTTTTTTAATATTACATACTTTTATGGGTAGTTGGCTTTGTTAGTTTTAAATCCTGTAATCTTGAGTCGTAACTCAAAATTTTAACTTAATTTAACTGAATACGAGTGATTAAATGTAGCCCGTTCCTTATAACATACTTTTTTTTTTTTTTTTTTTTACTTTTAAAACCACAGTCAGCATTTAAACACTACGAGCTAACTTTTCATTCAACGTCAATTAATTATAAATTCAGTACCACAAAAAAAAGTTATAAAAAGCTATATACACTGTGGTGTCGTCTGCCCTGACCTGAAACTAAACAGCTTCACTTACCGCTCAGTCTCTTGGTGTCTCGGTATCGATGTCTGTCTGTGGTTGAGACTGTGTGTGTGTGTAAAATGACAGAACGAAGCTGCAGAGACATCGGTTACTGTCCCTGCCTCCAAAGTCTCGAGTCTCTCTCTCTTTTTTAATTTAATTTTTTTTTTTTTTTTTTTTATGTCGAGCTGTCGCGACCGCATTTTAGTGGACTAATAAAACGCCCCTCGCTGTGTTCTGAGACCGGGGCGCGCATGTGTAACACGTGGGCTGCGAGTAATTCATTTGGAGGAAAACGGCTAATCTGAGGCTTGAACTAACGCAAGCGTTTTTTTGATACTGACGTAACAGTGTAATTAAAAATGAACCACTGTTGCTCCACTCTGAAGTGGCACAGTCAGCACAGAATCAGTTACATTCAAGATGTAATATTGTAGTAGTCATGTGTGTTTTACTCTTCAGCTCCAGAAGATCCTGCATACTCTACAGCAAGGGGGCGCCACACAGGCTAACATGGCTAACACCACCCCAGTTCAACAGAATAACGCAATCTCCAAGGTAACACACACACACAGTTATCTATTTGACGTGTTACCATCTATATGTTTGTGTGTTTTCGGTATCGTAGCGTATTTAAGTAAATAACGTGTTTGCTCAGGTGCTGCAGGACCGATTCGACTATGACGAGGAACCATATGTCGAGGCGCCACAGCCGGCGCAAACGTCTCCCGCTTTCTCCATGTAAGTACGCATGCGTATGAATATGTATTTTTAAAAAATAATAATAAATTCTCTTATCTGATTGGTCGGCAACTCTAGCAGCAGTTTCACAAGCAACGTTTACTATTAAACCATCAGAGCGCTAGTTCCGCTACATTAGCATTTCTGAACTAACAGGTGATGAGGTGAAGGTTCTGTTTATTGATTTTGGAGTCTCCAGTGTCAGTCAAATAAATCGATCAACATTTATTTATATAGCACCGTACAGCAACCTAAGTTGAACCAAAGTGCTTCACAGTGCCAAAGTGGCAATGAAATAGAAAAATAAATAAATAAAACGCATAATTATAAATAAATGCTAAATTAAATAATGATGATTATGATAAATAAGTAAGATAAAATGATAACGCAGTTTTTAGTTTAGCTTTAAACAGAGGGAGATCTGTAATGCTACGTAACTCAGGTGGAATGTTGTTCCAGAGTTTAGGACCAGCCACTGCAAAGGCGCGAGCACCCCACTGTTTGCACCTTGACCGAGGGACCACTAGCAGGTTTTGGTCAGCAGAATGTAAAGCTCTACTTTGTTGATTAAAGCTTACTGTCTCACTCAAGTAACAAGGTGACGGACCATTAGCGGCTTTAAAAACAAACATCAAAAGTTTAAACTGACTCTGGAACTGTACCGGAAGCCGGTGGCACGAATACAGGATTGGCGTGATGAAAGGGGAACGTTTTTATTTTTTATTTCCGCTCCCTTTCAAAATTCTTTGATTGAAAAAGGATGGAACTGCATCAACACAATTACAGGAACAAATCTATAAAAAAAAAAACAATATATAAAAACTGTACAAGTGACTACGCTCTACAGTTACGAGAAGCGTCTCGTTAGTAAGTCCGGGACGATCTGTGTCGTGTGTGTGTGTGTGTGTGTGTGTGAGAGATGGAAGCTAAGGGTTGAGTGTGAGGAAATAAGACTAATCGTTAGTTATTCGCCAACATTGTGGGCTTCATGCTTTTATCTATTAATGAATTAATTTATTATTAGGTTTGACAAAGAAAAACTGAGAGGACTAAAGAGAGACTAAAAACTTGGTTGATCTTTAACAACAATAAATGAAACTGTAAATGGATAAAGTAAATAAATTGCAGTGGCTTGAGTGTTTAAGCGAATATAACTACTGTACACGCCCTGAAGTCACGTGTTAATCAGCATTCAGCCGGTAACAGTAACCCTGTCTCCTGTTGTACCTCTGAGTGTTTCATGTATAATGAGCCTGTTTTTAGCTCCGCCCCTTCCCGTCACCACAGCAGTTTACTTCGTTGTCTGCACTTAGATGTCAGAACAAAAACAAGACACTTACTTTAGACTTCATTAATAAGGACAGATCCAAACTGTAACGTTTTTGGAGCTTGAATTGAAGCTTAGCTGTATTTGTCATTAAAAAAAAAAATTATGTATGACTTTTTTTTTTTTCTTCTAAATATATATTTTTGTGACTGTTCATGTGCGCGACGTTTTTCCCCCCCCCCCAACAACTCCTCCTCGCGTCACGTCGCATGAGCACATCCATCAGACACACGCTGTGTTTGAGCCAAAACCAGCGAGAGGAAGCTTCATTCTGACTGATCTACAGTACTAACACACAACTGTTTTTATTTATCTTGTGCAGAAGACTTCCAGATCTCCAGCAGGCTCTTCAGGGTCTCTGCCAACATTCCAACCAGGTACTTTATCCTAAAAAAGTGTATTTTAACATTGCTGCTCGTATTTAAATTAAACCGAAATGGTAAAATCTATTTAATCTCTTTTATTGATCGAATCAATTAATTGAATCAGTGGATCCGTTTCCGATCGCAAACCACTTTCCATATTTCACGCTTTGCAAGAGTATCACTGCTTCTACTTTTTGTGTTTTACAATAATTGCACTGGGGTGCGAAACTGCTACCTCTGGGTTCCTAACTAGGACATGCAAAACATCATTTCACTGCACTCATGCTGTGTGAATTTTATACGACGAGAAATGAGCTACAGCTATTTATACACCATGTTATTAATTCTCATCAGCTGACGCGCAGCCTTCCTGATGGCACAAGTCGTCGTCCCCCGTCCCCCCCCCCTTTTCTCTAGGCTGACAAATTAGTGTGTACATTATTTTTATTTTTTTCGGATCATGACGGGTTTATTTGCAGCATAAAGCCGGCTGCATGGCGTATCGAGAGAGGATATTGTGATTAATCCTCCTGTTGTGTAAATTTTATGTTTTTTTTTTTTTTACTCACACTTCACACACACTGTTCCCAGGTCACATGTTCACCTGGATCATTTTATTTCATTATAAATCCACAATACTACACACATCACCTGAGGTTGTATTAGATCTTTTTAGCAACTTCAGCTCTTGTGAACATTTAAACACATTGAACATTAATCTGCTCCATATGTGTGGCTGCAGTTATTTACATGATATAGATATTATTTTGACTATAATAAATATTAATATGAAACCTGTTGTAATATTTATCACAGAGTACTTCACTGAAATGTTTACCCAAGTCATTTTTGAAAGTTAATGTTATTTTAATTTTTTTTTTTTTTTTTTTAAACTCTGGCGCAAAATAACAACTTGGATGTTCCCGGTCAAAACTGACCGCTATGATTTTTATTTTTTTAAAAGAAAATTCTACATGTACACCAGAAAGAAATTTGTATATTAAGCTTGTATACTATAATACTAATATAATGTTTGACCCATACACTGGATGAACATATGTAAGTTAAGTTCCATGAAACGTACATTCCTTTTTTTTTTATTTATTTTTTTTAATAAAAAATATTTTAAATTTATTTAAGTCCTTGAACTGGATAAAATGTATTTTTGTTTATTTCTTTTAGAAAGGAAACTTGTAAATCGTTCAGATTTGATCTGGACACAAGAGGAAGGTTAAATGTGATTACTTTGTTGTTTGTTTGTTTGTTTATTTATTTTACATTCCTGATGAGCAGACATGAATTCCCATAAGTGTATAGCAGTGTATTTAAGCACGCTAAAACTATAAAGTTCCTACAAAAATTGTGCCTGAATTTTCCAATAATGAAACTGGACTCCATATTAACTTGGACATCAACTGTAATGTTCAACTTCAAGCCTCCTAACACAGTACGACTGCAGATCGATTCCTACTATCTGATATCACCCAGATGGTGATGGGCTCTCTGAGTCTGCTTTTACACTCAAGGTTTCTTCCTGTTGCCATCTCGAAGAGTTTGATCAATCTCATCGTTGTATATATTTTTCATGCTCATTTTTCGGGGTTTTTTTTTTTTTTTTTTTTTTTGATTCTGCAAAGCTGCTTCGCTACAAAGGCCATTTGTTAAAAGCGCTATATAAATAAAACTAGAAACTGGAATTTAAATGTATATACTCGAGTGCTTTTTATTTTTTTATTTATTTATTTTTTTTAAATGTGCACCGGCATCTGTTGGATTGTGGAATGAACTACAATTTTGACGTGTTGCTGTGAAGGCGCAAGATTTCGCTAATTAAGTAGATTTTTTGGGGTCACCTCAAGCTCGACCACCTGTGAAAACGTGTTTTACATGATGTGTGCACGAACAGCCAAAAATTCCACCAACCATCTTGATGTGTTCCATTACTCATCAAATAATATTATCACAATTATCTTCAATGTACACACACCCACTTTACGGTTTTATTATGTATGGATTGAGTTTCGGGAACCGCATCTGCTCTTGATCTTTAAGTCGCCTGATTTTATGCGTCACCATGCTTCGATATTAACACAAATGCGCAGCTGTTGTGTTAATTGTTTAATTGATGTCTGCGTCTGACCTTTCTTAATTTTTATTTGTGTGAATACAGCCGCTTCCTAACACTCAGACTGAACAGACCGCGCCCAAACCTGACCCCGACGATGCCCGGACCCTCACAGAACCCCACACGGTACGTCTCTTTTACGTGTTACGGGTACCCCTCATCTGTACATTCTCATTGCTGCATTCACTTTTAAAGCTCTGTATAAAAGCTTTTGTACAGTAAAAATGTGCAAATGTTTAAAGTACACGCTTTGATTTCTTCAAAAGAAAAAAGGTTTCTATGTGTAAAAAAAGAAAAAAAAGAAGCAGTAATTAAAGAAAGAAGGTTCGGGAGTAAGGAGTCGGCCTCACCGGTTTGAGTGAATCAGTCCGGGAAAACAATGATGTGCAAAAATTTCTGTCCTGTAAAGCTGTCCCGAATAATCCTCAACAAGACAAGAGTTTACAGTCCAATACAGTGGAAAACAGCTGGTTTTTGACCATGTTGGCAGTGTGGTGGAAAGGAGACACAGATTTAGTCAAGTGGATTGGTACACTTTACATTTTGTATATTGAGTCAAAGGTGTGCAAGACTCACTTTGTCAGACTTCAGAACAAATCCGACTTGCAGACGTGCTCCTGGAACAGAACGCGTTCGTAAGTCAGAGACTACTGGTATGCTGCTTTTTTTTTTTTTCTGACCTACAGATATCTTTCCTCCCAAAATCAGAAGTGTTTTTTGTTCTGACCATAAAATCTAAATTTCTAAGTGTTTGTATTAAAAATCTTTTTTTAAACCACACACACACGGGTTTTGTACAGTATTGTATACTAAACTGTGGATGTATTTATGGATTGCTTCCGCATAATGATGTTAAAAAGTATGTTTTTATATGCTTGGCGTGTCCTGCCTGATACATAAAAGAGAACCTGGTGTGTGTGTGTGTGTGTGTGTGTGTGTTTTGGTTTTTATTATTTTTCTTTTCACCTTTCTAGGTTGAATCGGGTCACTCACGGAGAGACGACAGAGACAGAAGGTACAGCAGGAGGTCCCGGTCCAGGTAAGTTTTAGTCTGATGCTCCTAGACCAAGTGTGTTTGTGTACGAATAACCATTTTTTAATAATAATAATAATATTTCCCATAATGCACATAATGGTTTAACCTCTGCAGGTCACCCAGGAGGCGTTCGTCGTCTCGTTCCCACTCTCACTCGCGACATTCACGATTTCGCCGGTCGCGTTCCCGCGAGCACCGGAGGAGTTCACCAAGATCACGCGCAGAGGACAGGAGAGACATGGAGAGGAGACATAAAGGACTCCCGCCCATAAAGAGAGAGACGCTCAGCGGTCAGCGCGAGAGATTCATATTACTCAAATAATTCCCAAGTGTGAAGGAATCCGTATTTGTATATAATATACAGCACGGTGTGTGTGTGTGATGTACAGGGAGTAAGTTTAGTGAATATGTATGCATTTGTGTGTGTGTAGTGTGCAGTACGACCCTGTGGCTCGGGCAGCTGGATAAGAAGACGCAGCAGCAGGACGTCAGCAGTCTGATGCAGGAATTCGGGCAGGTCGAGTCCATCAACGTGAGCGCCGTCTTTATTACGTGTCATCTTCACCTCCTGTCTGTCTGTAGTGACTTGAGACGCTATAGAACATCTGAGCAAAGTTTTTTTTGGTTACTGAAGGTTTAAAAATACGTCTTTGGTTTTTCACTCTGCGAACAGAAAAGTTTCTTTTATTTTCCCATTCAGAAAGATTCTCATCCTTAATGTGTGTAATGATATTTTATTATTTTTTTCTTCTTCTTCTTTTTTAATATGAACATTTCAGATGATCCCTCCCAGAGGCTGTGCTTACATCGTTATGGTTCACAGACAGGACGCCTACACGGCTCTGAACAAACTCAGCCGAGAAAACGTCAAAATCAACCACAAATCCTTCAAGGTGTCTGACTAGTTCAAAAAAAAATTAATCATATTTGGGTCAAGGTTCCCCCCCCCTCCCCTTTTTTCTTTGTACTCATCACATTGCTTTCACTTTGTTTTCTCTAAGCCACAGCCTTGGACATGCACTACACAAAACGCCATGCTGATGTCTCCAAGTTCTTTGTGTTGATTTCTTAATGATTTCTTAATCAGTGTATCTTTGTCTGTTTATGGCCATGAGCTAATCATTCCTCAATCTGTCGCCATTCATTCGTGTCCGCCACTTAATTAGTGTTTTTGTTTATCTGATATTCACAAGTCATAGTTCAATAATTCAATAACACAGTTGAGTTTTTCCCACAGGTCTGAACTGGTAGCTCTCAGAACAGGCCGGCATTATGTAGGACTTCCGAGCATAAGCACATTTTATGTACTGTATAGGGCTCAGGTATATCTTTTTTTCTTTTTTTTTTTTCCTATCACAACCTAGGCAATATGATGAACTGATTTTTATTTCATTTTAACCAACTATCCAAACACTCCTTTTTTTAATTATTATTATTTAATGAGTTGCATAGGCAAAGAAATATCGCAGATTAATAATAATATATTTCTTACTGTCGTTTTTAGTTATTTCTGTGACCAAGTAATAATAATAATAATGAGCAAATTGTTAGTTTGACATTTTTGTGACGTCACTCCCATATTTCGGCAGCAGTACAATATTCAAGTTTTACAGTTTACAGTAAAAAAAGCTTCAGTTTTGCATGACTGATCAGAAACCCGAAATGCACAGTTTGATGTCTGAAGCCTCCCTGAAGATTTCTGTATAAGCAGTTGTTTGTTTATTTATTTTTTCCTTTTATTGGCCCAGCGCTGTGTTGATTCTGTGTTGAGATTCTGATTCTACAAATATCCCAAATTCATATTAATTTATCTTTTTTTTTTTTTTTTTTTTCATTTCTTGCACTTCTTCAAACTTGATAAGGATGTTGTACTGCATGCCATTATGGGAATAGTTTAGCGCACACCACCTGGAGAAAAAATGGCAACATTTCCACCACTTAGAAAGCAAACATGCGTCAGCGTGGCGATACATGAATTATCACACAATCTTAGCATTTTTCTTCTTCCTATCTTTAGTTTAATTTAATTAAACATCACATGTATTTTATGTAGTTTTAGGTTGGTCTACACCTGTATGACGTGTGTGTGTTTGTGATCAGATCGCTTGGGCGATGAACAAAGGTATCGGAGGCCGCTTTAAGAAGTACTGGAACATGGAGCTGGGTGTGACCTACATCCCCTGGGAGAAGCTGAAGGAGGCGGAGTTGGTGGCTTTACGGGAGGGAGCAGTGCTCGACCAGGAAACACTCAAACCAGGTGCAGCACGCGCACACACACACACACCCAAACTTTCATGTGTTTACTAGATGTAAGACAGGAGGCAGTAGGGCTAGTCACGAAGTTAATGTAGATGTAGAATGTAGTTAACTGTAGAAAATGGCTCCTACAACCCTGTGTACTAAGTTAGTGCACCCTGTGTGTCACGTGCACTCTGTAGGTATATAATTAATACATAATAGTATATAATTAATGAACTTCTGCAACGTGTATAGTAGGGCTGCACTATGTGATCAAAAGTTAAATGGAAACTTAAAATGTGAATTTAAACCTAAATGTAGCTAGTAAATGTACCTTTTATTATTCAGTCAGGTTTTACGGCATAAATGGCATAAATTATCACATTAAGTGGAAGTTTGCCGATTTATTTAGTTAGTTAGTTAGTTAGTTAGTTAGTCCCTCCAAGGATATTTAAAAACATGTACAAGAAGAAAAAAAAAGTTGTATTTATGAAAATTCTTGGCCATTTTGAAAAATTTATAAATTCCTGAATACACACACATTATCTGCATATTTACTACCAGTCAAAAGTGTGGACACATCTTCAGTGTTTGTTATTACTGCACTTTAACACTAAATACATCTAAACTATGAACGAACACGTATGAAATTATGTAGTAAACAAACAAAAAAAGTGCTCAATTTTTTTTATTATTCAAATTAGCTACATTTAGCCTTGGGTGAACCCTTGGCACACTCATGGCATTCTTTCATCAGGTTCACGAGGTAGTCATCTAGAATAGTTTTCAGTTCACAGGTGTACCATTTCTTGCCTTCTTAAAGTCCTTCAGACCATCAGAGGACGAATGAGTACAGAGTCAATAGCCCCATTAGTGCGACTACAGCTACTGTATAAATCCATGTTATGGCAAAAATGGTTAAGTAAAGAGAATACACATTCTGTCATTACTTTAATAAATGGTCAGTCGCCAAAGTCTGTAGCCAAACACTGTGATGAGACGGGTACTTGAGAGGACCGTCCCAGGATAGGAAGACCAAGAGCTACCCCTGCTGCAGAGGATAAGTTTATTAGAATGTCCAGCCTTAGAAACCGCTGGTTTACAGCACCTTAGATTAGAGCCCGTGTAAAGGCTTCATTAAGTTCAAGAGAGACAGAGTTCACAGTCCAAAACGGTGGAAAACGGCTTTGAGACACAACGGGGTCTTTGAGACACAACGGGTCCCCCTGTGTGCTAGGGTTTTTTTTTTTTTTTTTTATTTATGCTTTACATTGTACAGTTGTGTCAATACAAAGATTTTCGGTCTTGTGAACGAAGCCAACTTACAAACATGCTTCCAGAACGGAACTCGTTTGCAAGTCGGGGACTTTCTGTATACAAAGATGAAAAATCACTGATTATGGAAGTGTGTCTCAACTTTTGACTGGTACTGTGTATATACCCCCCCCCCCCCACTCCCCTCATTGTGTACCTTCAGGATCCAATTAGTACGGAAGTATAATTTTTTTTTTTTTAGTACATCATATTTCTTTTTGGCGTTTTATTTACTGGAGTTGTTGATCACTAACGTAGAGTGGACCTCAATGCTTGCGGAGCTCATTAAACCCGTCGGAGGCGGCGGAGAGGAAGCTGGAAAAGAACTGGAGGGCGGAGCTTCAGTCCCGTCACAGGTAAAAAAGGTCTTAATGGAGTTTCTGATCAAACCTTTCCTGCTCTCTTTTCTTCTGGAGGTAAAGTGTCTGTCTACGCGTCACGTGCCTCAGATCTTGTACATTTTTAACAGTATGCCTTTACGCAGTACACAATTTGCTTTTGCACTTCTTGTTCAATGCATGGCTGCCGTCAAGGCGTCAAATAATATTAAGAAGAATAATAAAAAAAAGGTTAGCATCATGACTGTTTTTTTTTTTTTTTCCCCCTCAATGGTTTCATTCTGTTTATTTCTCCTTGCTATGGGGATAATAATAAAAGTTGATCATTTATTACACACACACACTTGTCACGTTTAGTGAGTAGCGCAATTCATCAACCCAGACTGGACAGGTTTATCAATGGAAATGGATCCCGGTGATCAGATGTTATCCTCAGCAGATGTTATGACGCTTTCGGGGGAAGTGTGGATGTTGTTTTTTTTTTTTATTTTATCTGGATCTTTTTTTGTTGTTGTTGTTGTTTTGAAAAGCTCACTTATCCTGTAGATGGGTCCAGTTATTATATAAATTAGGGTTGATGAACTCGTAAATCTGTGTGTATACTATTCACTTCCTCTTAAATCTTTCCAGAGTTTAAAATGGAGGTGAAGTGGACATCTTTTAGATTATATGTCCTGAACGTACATGAATAGCTAACTAGTTGAATTGTCAGCCTGTGTGCAAGTCGTGTTGTACGATCTCGGGATAAATATGCCTCGTCCTGTATGTTGGAGAACATTCCTAAAAACAAAAAGCATCAAAGTCAAAAAGCTGTCAGGGTTTGGTTATAAAAATATCCCCACATTTTTTATTTATTTATAAATATTATATATAAATAATAATAAATATATAAATTATTAATTGGGGGAAATTCATTATTAAGACAGTTATAGAATGAGGCACGAATGTGGTCGACTCTGACTAAAGGAGGACATCAACCAAAAGCCAGGTAAAAAAACAAAAAAAGGCAAAAGAAAGAGAAGCAACCTAAGGGTCTACCATCACCATGTTTCACTGTAGAGGGAGGGTGTTCTCCAGCTGCTGAGCAAGTAAAATCTGGGTCTCTTCTGACCAGCCAAAGCTTTTTGTGACGTGCCAAACTGGATTATATGGCTCGCCAACTCTTCCATATCATGTAGCACATCTTGGACGAAGTATCTGAGCCGTGGTTCTCTCTCATGCAAACAGCATCTCGACTCCTCTCCAAGAGGAACTTTGACCCGACATCAAAATTGTGTGATCTTAAACGGAGTAAATGTTGGAAAATTTTATTTTGCATTTTATTCTAGCATTTTGATAGAATCTAATCCGAGCATAAAACTGTAAAAGAAGAAAATGGTCCCAAGGTTGAGTTATTAAAGAAGAATCCAAGCCAAGCTTGGTGCTTTTAAAGCCTCACATGATTTTGCACTGCAAAATAGTCAACAGCTTAAGAGGTTTTAAAGCAAAAAAAAAAAAAAATCTTTAATTCAAGTTTCAGGGTCTCGCTAAGGGACTTGTTCTGAGCCTCCTGGACTTTCAACTTTGTTTTCCTGCTCTGAGCTAAAGAACCTCCTCAATGAGCAGTATAATGAATGGGAATGAATTTAGCTCTTGACCTTGTATAACGAACTAACGTTATAAACTCACCACACGGTTCATCACTTGGAGAGGAAAGGTGACTACAAGAGATCACCAACATTTTCCAAGGAACTTTGCTGGAATTTTCGAGCAGGTGGGTTTCTTTTTATTGAAATAATCAAAGAAAACTTCTGTGTAGTTGAAACTGGTGGTTGTAAAGAGTCAGAGGGAAGGAGCAGCCTATTGAATAGTTACAGTTTCTGAAATAAAGTGGCCTTAGACAAGTTCATCAAGAACAACGAACTGCTAGAACACCATGTGTCTAAGGCAGAATTTCTGTCTTTAACCTTGTAATCATTTGGGTGGAAACATTTGAATTTTCTGAAAGTTTGTGATATCAAAAAACATGACTGAGTCAGCAGTGGACTTTACACATCTGGCAGACTTTTATAAAGACCTATTAATAATTTAGTACACAATAGGATTTTTACGTTAACATTTCATAAATATGCTTCTTTGGTTAAAAATGTAATTAGTTTTATGTAACGAGCATTAATGTTACCAAAGTATCCACAAGTTCAAACTATTGCAACTTTTAAATATAAAATTTAAAAAATCTGCTACTATTCTAAGTAGTGATTGGAGTAATAATTAGCTAAGTAGTTATTTTTAACCACTTAGTTAGCATGCTGACTAGAGTTGACCTTTAGCATGGACCACCATGTCCATCACTTTTAAGCACATTCAGGTATTTAACTGCTTGAAAGCCAATTTGCAGCATGCAACCGATCCTCATAAAATAGAAGGTGAATGGGGAATTGTGGGCGTGTCTATACAAACATGTGCTGTGCAAGTCTTAGGCACCCTATGTTTTTGGTTTTAAATGTCAGTATTCCATCACAAAATCTCAGGAAATAAAGTTTATATATAAGCATATTATTTTAGACCACTTTTTAGGCAAAAAAAAACAAGGAAGCTGTCTGGTTTTGTATGCAAACAAAAAAAAGCAAGTCCTTAGTAGCAATTTTTATTTTATTTTTTTTTTATTATAAAACTGTAGAAATTATACTTGAGACTTTGCTGTTACTGTCTTCATAACAAATACTGGCTTTGGTTCATTCATTACTGTTTATTAGGATTTATTTATTCATCTTTGCTCAGCATTTATTTGCATGTCTGCCTAAGACTTTTACATAGACAGAAAGCAGATTTATCACACGTGTTTAAATACAATTAATTATCATTATCATTCTACTTCATTTGTACTTGTAAAAAATGGAAAATAGTGAAAATTGAATCGTTTTGGCATAATGTTTTCTGTTGTTCTGACTCTAATGTTACTTTAAAAGTCACTATGGAAGAGGAGCCTGACATTTTGTACTTGAGATCTTGTACAATTAGAAGTTTTATGTATTCATTTGTAAAATGAAATAATCTGAATCACCAAGGTGTTTTATGAAAAGTCATACGCTAGCACATGTTAGGATTTTGAGTTTAACGTACAGGGGCACGTGCGCCATCTCCCCACTCGGTCAATTATCCTGAAGGTTGTAAATTCTTTAACACCCGGCACACGGATATGTGGAATCCAGTTCCCGGCCTGCTTAAGTTCTGAATGCATTTATCGCCAGTTGAAGAAACAGAATAAAGACCAGAAATATCCCTTATAAAAAGTTACAGGTAAGTTTACCGTCCTTGTCCGTTCTGCTACTTTTGAAGGTACAGAAACTCGGATATTGGTTTATGGTCTCATATATTTATATTTTAGCACTTCTCTTATAAAAGCACATGTCGGGTTCATGACCAAGTCAGCAGTGTAGCTTCTAGCATCAAATAATTTAATTGCAAAAGTGTTGCATATTTGTACCATGTTTTTAAAAGAATTTTCTGTAACAGCAGTTGTGTGTAGTTTCAGTGATTTTGTAATTCACTGTTTTCCATCACAAACATCTGACAAAGGAGGACATCATGTTTGGAGGTTTCTTGTTAAAAAGGTGACGTCTTCTTTGCGTCACTGAAGAAAAGTGTTCATGTCAGCTGTAGCGTATGCAGTAACCTGGACACACGTTTTTGGCGGATGACGTTCTGCAAAGTGAAATTTCATTATAAACTTAAATAAAAGATACCACATGGTGCTCTTTAAAAAAAGAAATTAAGAAATGTAATGGGCGTTTGCTACGGTTTGAAAGCTACAAATATGATGATCTACCCTTGCTGATGCATAATAAATCATATACCTAGTTTTCATCAACTCGAGGGAGCCTCATTTGGTATGTGGAAAACAAGACTAAAGTGCATAAAAACTACACCAGCCAGAGTCGTTGGTAAACATCCTCGTAAAACTCCAAACATTTTCTCCAACAATCCATTAAAAGGTTTCCAAAGGGATGTCTGTAACCCATGGACTTTTGAATCACTGATGCCTGGTAAAAGATATTTGCTTTAGGCAACCGTTCACGATGGGGAACAGCTCCTATTGGTCTAGTCCTAGCGCTAATGTTAGTTCATGGAAATATAAGAAAGGAAGCAAACGGGTTGCAGTATACGACTTTGCAAGATTAATGTCCATTTCCCTATACAGGTACACGCTTATTAGTACAAACGTGCAGATTTTATAAGAGGTGATGTGTTTCAGTTTGTCTCATGCTAACATCAAAGCTGTGAGTTGTGACTATTGTACCAAAGTAGACTACACAGCAAGAAAAACACTGCTTAATTTCCCCTCGCTCGCCCCGCTGAGTCATGGTGCTAAAAATCTAGCATGTTAGCAGGTCATGTACAGGGGCTGAACATAAAACGTGGTGGAGTAATTTTGTTTGCACGTAAACAACTTCGGCAGGGACCGTTGTTCGGAAGGATGGATGGTTCCATCGGGCACCGGATACACCTCCACCTTTTCTGTGCCAGTCGTTTACAGGGTCGAGTTGCCAACTCAACGTCGATTGTATTTGAGCACTTGGGGGGTGAAGGACCTCGGCTCAATGGTCCAACAGCGGTGACCCAGCAGCATCAGGGCTCGAAGCGGGGACCTCCTGGTCCACAGTCCAACACCGCAACCACAAATCCACCCTGTTAGTAGGAACATCAATAAACTAAGTAGCTACTGGGTCTTCTGGGTAAGTTGAATGAATTCAACAGCAATGTGAAGTTGATGTTTAGGTAATGAAGGTAATTCAGGAAGCTGAGACAAATGGAGAGTTGTTATAATGTTTTTGGTTCTACAACATTTTTCAGCCTTGGTTTCAGTTGTGCAAGTCCGTCACAACTTTTTGTTTTTTCTTTGCAGCGAATGTCCGGCATCAAATAAGCTTAATAAAAAAGCTGATCTAAAAGCAAATCTTTGCAGTCATAAGTAAAAAAAATAATAAAAATCATCACATTTTTTAATCAAATGAGAATACGCAGTGCAACTCCATGGTGCGGAGTTTCACTTGGCTGAGTAATGACTAGCATGATGGAACGTTGATGTATTTTAAGCTGGACAAAATCCCACTGCACCACTTACCATTTACAGGTAGAACGGCATTGTGGGTCATGAAAGAATCCGTTGACCAAACTAGACCAACATGTATCCATCAATCCATCATAAATTACAGAGTTTGTTTAAAGGTGGATCTTTTTTTTGTTTGTTTGTTTGTTTTTTTACTTTTTTTGCCTTGATTAACTACATCATTGCACAATTGCTGATCTGGTACAGGTTCCCCCCCCCCCACAAGAGGCTAACAACGTTTTAGGTGGATCATAAATTTTGATCAAGGGTTGACCTGTAATATCTATGCCCGAGCTGGAGCTTGGGTGCGATCGATACGGATATAAAAAGCGCCAGGTGCTGGTTTGCATTCGAAGAAACACATGGGACATCCGGGATAAGAAGGTTCAGAGGCATTTAATCAAAAAGCTGTGGACGTGAAACCATCAGGATTTTCTTCACCAAGTTCTTGAAGGAACCGGAGCAGTGGTAAGCCAGAGATATACTTTTTTTTTTCCCCCCCTTGATCCATGGCGTCTTATCAAAAGAGATTTTATAGCAGTATGTTTAACATCCTCCGTCTCACTGTATGATAGAAACCATTGATGAAATGAAGTCCACAAAACTTTTGGTGTCTGGGGGAAACCCTGTACATGTCTTTAATAAATAGTTTATAACATTACACTTTTAGAGTCACGAACTTGAGAATGTTTCTTAATTTAAGATCAGTCATTCAGTTTCTTTAGTTTAAGTATCCTGAACATTAATCAAATTAAACTTTTGTATAGAGACTGATTTGTCATCAAGATTGATTTATAAGTAACTTGATATTTAGTCATGTTTTGAAAAAAGCAATGTATTCTGGGTAAGCTTTCAGCAATTTGCAATAATTCTTGGTGCTTTTCCTGTGGTGACTCAGTAAAGCGAAGGATCTGATAAGGATCAGAGCAAAAGAATTCGCTGTTCTTTGTGTCGTGACAAAGGAATTTTCAACATTTGTTCTCATTAATAATCAGTGAAAGTCTTCATTAATTTACCAGCAATCTTAGTAAGTAGCAAGGTTTTTTGATTTAACATAAAATTTCCTAAATATTACTGTAAATATGTTCATGTTAAAATCCTAAAAAAAAAAGTATCCGAACCTGGACACAGTACAGACTCTTATTTGTATGAGCGTTTATATGAAATTCAATCACACAGTTAAGCACACATGTGGAGGAGGTTTTAGTCGCTGTTCGAACAATTACACCGATGAGAATCGAGTTTTAAATTACTCCCATCTCAAAATGTCCACCATTAAAATAAGATATAGTTACCATAACATGCACACCTTTTACCCATGTTTAAATGCTACCAGTATTGAAAGCCATTGTTTAGAAATAAGTTAGAAATAAATTCTTCGTGAGCTACAACACAAAGTGCCGTCTGCCCTCTACCGCATACGTGTGCTCAAAGACACCAGCGAGATTGGTTAGTGTTGTTCCGAGTGAAGAGAGGAAAGTTAATCGAATCCAGAGCGTGGACTCCTGGCCACCCGGATGAACGTAGCATCGTCAAGATTTCAGGTAGAACTCTCGATCTGACGCTTTCCGTTTTTCTCACCACAACCTGCGAGCCGGAATCGACAGGTAAAACTTTCTTACTTGCTACTCTCAGCTGTCGAGTGTTCATTAGGACTCTCGATCTGTTTTTGAAGCAAAAAAAAATTAAAAAAAAAAAAGCTAAATGAAAATGATCGCCCCATCTGAAACCTTTACTAAATAAAAGTCTGTTTACACAACAATGTTGACTAAATGCTAGCTATCCGTAGCTCAAACATGCTTACCAGACTTACAACGGTGTTTACATCTTTGTGTTATATTAACTTACTAACATCTTAACTGTGTAGTTAAGGTATTTAGCTAACCTTTTTAGCTTGTTTAGTAATTGTAATTGTAAATATGTATAATTAGTATATACGTCAGTTGGAAGTGTGCATGCAGTATTTGGGTTGAGGTCATTGAAACTGATTTTTTTCTTTTAACCACTAAAAAGAACTGTTAGTAAAGGAAAAAAGTTAAGATAGGATATCCTATCACAATTCCAACAGGTCAAACGTTTACATACAATAAGTTGACTGTGCCTTTAAACAGCTTGGTAAATTCCAGAAAATGATGTGGCTTTAGAATCTTATGATGGGCTAATCAACATTATTCGAGTCAATTGGAGTTGCACCTTCGGATGTATTTTAAGGCCTTTGACATCACGGGACAATTTAAGGAAATCGGCCAAGACCTTCGGGGGGAAAAAACAAAGCGAGCAACAACTGTGAACCTTCACGTGTCTGGGTCATCCTTGGGAACAGTTTTGAAATTCCTGAAGACACGAAGTTGCTCTGTACAAAACAATATTACACAAGTATAGACACCATGGCACCAAGTCACCATCATACTGCTCAGGAAGGAGACATTTGGGATGCGTCCGATGTCTGGGGACGGTTTCACTCTACTAGGAAGACGGTCCTGGCCTCGCATGATGTTGACGGCAGTTTCTCTGCGGACTTGGCTGCAGTCGCTCGATAGTTCCGGACTGGAATTTCCTACAAGTCTTCCTGAGCCTCCAATAACTACCTGGACTCCATATTAACATCAATTAACAACTATTATACTGAACTGCCTGCCACCCAACACACAGTATGAATGCAGATCAATTCCTGCTTTCTGTTTCACCCAAATGAGGACGGGTTCCCTGTTGAGTCCGGTTCCTCTCAAGGTGGGACTGGTGCACTTTCACAAAACAGATGGCATCATGAGGAAGGAAGATTTTGTGGATATGTTGAAGATCTCAAGACATCAGATAAGAGGTTAAAGCTCGTCACAAATGGATCTTCCGAGTGGACAATGACTCCAAACATACTTGCTAAGTTGTCAAAATGTCTTAAGGACAACAGAGTTGAGATGTTGGAGTCGCCCTGACCTCAATCCAGTAAAAAATTTGTAAATAACCCCAGTCTGTCCGGAGGAATGGGCTAAAATTCTGGATGTTTGTGGAAGGTGACCAGCACCATTTGACCCAAGTTAAACAATTTAAAGCCAATATCACCAATATTAACTAAGTGTATGTGAACTCCTGACCGTCTGGGAATGTGATGAAAGAAATAAAAGCTGAAATAGATTTTCTCTATTATTCTGATGTTTCCCATTAAAAAAAAAAAAAAAAAAAAATATATATATATATATATATATATATATATATATATATATATATATATATATATATACTAGTGATCCTAACTGACCTGAAACAGGGAAAGTTTACTCAAATTCAATGTCAGGAATTGGAAGATGGAATTTTTTTTTGACTAAGAAGTACGTAGACATGCAACTTCAACTGTATATGGTGTTTTTTCCAGTTTGAATCAATTTACTCCCAGTTCCCATGGTGGGACTATGAGCACATCACGGCGTGAATGTTTTCTTGTTCTACTGGTTTAACAGGGAAAGTGGGTGGAAGCATGATGATTCTGATTAGTCAGAAAGTTGTTGATTTTATTTTCTATAGCAGCAGATCAGGCACAGGTTTAGATTGCACACAGTGCGGATCCGGTAACCATGATCAATGTCAATGCTTATATATTTATATGAATCCCCCCCTCCCCCTTTTTTTTTTGTTGCTCAAATTGCAAGATAAAAGTTGTAGATTTTTTTTTTTAATATTAGTTAAATTAAGTTAACCCTTAGTTAAGTAAATAATATAAGTTACAAAAGTTTTATTTACATATACTAAAGATATCGTTACACAGTTGAGTGTGTTTAAAGCTAAAAATACGAATGCCTGAAAATTGAGATTTATAACATTCATACTAAAGTTTAACACGCATGATCATAAAAATGAAACTAAAAATTATTTTTTTTATTTTTTTATTTTGGTGCTAGAAATATTCACATGGATATTTTTCATTGTATAATTTTAAGAATTATTTTCGCCATATTTATACTTGGTTATATTTGCAGTGTAAAGTTTTTTTTTTTTTTTTGGTGCCTTTTTTAAAAATAAACAAACATTGGTAGATTTAAAAGAAAATGAATATGATTTGCTGCCTGCGACCAGTTATTGAATCGATTCCCACCGCAATTCTGACTTAAACAAAAGTGTTGGGTCAGTGACGGAACTTGCACTGAACTGGATGTTAATGCAAGTTATACAGTATATTAATACTAATATAACCTTAAAAGAAAGGTTTTAATTAAACGTTAGATTTGCAAAGGAACAAAGTTATATAGCAAGAATAAAGCCCAGACGGAATATTACCACTGCACTAAACTAAGAAGAAGAAAAGATTAGAACATGTGGCACACAGCTGGCCAACCCAAATGCTACCAAATTTAACAGCACTATTGAGTCAAACCTGTGAGATTAGTTTAATTCTGAACTCCTGATGCTGAGCTGCGTTTCTGATGCACAATCGTTACTCACGGTTTCAGCGAGGTGAGTCAGTCACGTACTGCGCAGAGGGAACTGGTCGAAGTTCGACAGACGTTCCCATGGAGTCCAATCAGATTTTGGCAGCTGATGCACATTTCACCGATTGCTAAACCAAAACGCTGAGCTGAGAAATAAAGTTTGTTTTCCTGGGATGTAAATGTTCGCGTCAAAGAACGAAAAGTTTAAATCCCTATAACCGCATGAGTGCATCAGTACACCTGGCATCTGCTGCCCTACGTGACCGCCCATGTCTCCTGTGCCGCGGACCGACTCCGCTTCCACCTCTTGTTTATTTCAAATAAGTCGTCATTCTCGTAGAATGATGTTATTGTTCCCGTCATTCACAGCCACGTGTACATTGGACGTTCCCAGTAATCGAATCCGCACAGATATCGAACATCCTACAAGGAAAAACGTATAATCGCTGACACTGAAGTTTTCTACTCGGTGATGTTGGACACTAATGAGAGTCGTCTCCAGGAGCACTCAGTAAGTTTCCCTCCCAAGACAAGATTTTTCAAGATATTTTTTCATTGTGTCTGTGACTTGCAGTAGAAATGCAAGTGAGGGAGTGAGAATAAGAACGGACTTCGTTGTTTTTATTTATTTATTTTAGAATATACAAAAAAAAAAAAAAAAAGTAATTACAGTTGTTATTATAAGCAAAAACAAATTATAACCGATGGACAGAGTGCTAATTTAGAAAGTAGCATGCACACAATATCCAGCAATCACGACAAAGATTTTAAGTTAGCAACCAAACACGTATTATAGCTAGTGCTAGCGGTGTAGTCACATGATCAAACCATGATTGTGTAATTAGAAATTATCTCCTCAATCCTTAATTCAGGGACATTTGTTCCATTTTCTGTCGAATCCCGCGGCACTTTTAGCTTCGCATTGTGTTTTCAACCGTCTCAGGATTTCTCATGGCGGTTACGTCGCTCAGAATAGACACTGATGCTTTCACTTTTTTTTTTTTTTTTTTGTCCCTCTGCATGCCCATGTTCAGGGCACAGAGACCCAGGGTGGAATATTGACTAAAAACAATCAAGTCATGTAAATACCAACGTTTGATTCTGTTAAACCAGTGGGTGGTCTTTAACCTTTTCTTGCACCACGGACCACTTTTCCGTAAAGCCAGTTTTCCACGGACCGGCCGTCACACGCTCGTAACAAAGCATAATAAAGTGCATAATAAAGACAACACAAGAACAGAATGCGTGTGAGCTCTGAGCTCGTTTCCATGTAACGAGACGTTCCCATATAAGCGTGATGCGGGACAGTGACACCTGAAGTGTATTCCTCATGTCCAGTCTGCTCCGTGATTTCATTTCCGTTGCCGTCACCGCGGACAGCCCCGTCTCACAAAGAGAGGTCGTTGGAAATGGAGCCAGGGATTTTAGTGCTTCTGTGGCGATTTCAGCATATTCCTAATTCATTTTGATCCATAAGATAAAGAAGAGTCGAATCTTTTTCAGGCGCATGTTTAAGGCTGCGTTTATTATACAGCGTGGGCTTGGAGCGTGTGAATCACATGGCGCGAAGTGCAGACGGAAGAGAATGCGAGACGATCTGATCATTCTTCTAAATAAACCTCTCGCAGTCGATAAAATCAGATGTACAGTATATGTTTTTAATCCTTTCTGTGCGGCTCGGTACCGGTCCACGGCCCGGTGGTTGGGGACGTCTGCGTTAGACGACGGAATCAAGATCTGTGTGGAAAAATAATAACCTTTCACGTACACTTGACTACACACACACACACACACACACACACACAACGGCTGGTATTTTGACGTTATATCTGCTCAACTCATGACCTCGCTGTCGGCCATGTTGGATTTTGTTCGGATCGCATGGTTGAACAGACCTCGGTGAAACAGTAAGACTTTTTTTTTTTTTTTTTGAAGCTTTCTTGAGATTTTCCTTCTCGCGATTCCCAGAGATCATCACCCATGACCCTGGTCCTGAACCGATAAAATCGTACGCTTGAGTATTTACGCTGCAAGTATTTACGCTTCTTTAAATATTTCAATGAACTTAAAACAAAGATAAATGAAATGTTTTTAGCAGCTGTACAATGAAGTCTCTTTTTTTATTTATTTATTTTTTTTTTATTATTAGCAGAACATTTTCTCATTTACATTTATTTGTTGATGTCTGTATGCAAAAAATAAAGTTAATTACACAGTAATTGATCATACCTGGTGTCATTTTTGTCCATGTTCTCCAGGCCTCCTGAAGGATGATTTTGTCTCTCATTTTCTTAATTACTTAAGTCCTGACCCAGTGAGAAACAGGAGCAGATGATGAGAGATGATCAGGAGGTGAGCAGTAAACTGCTGAGCGGTCGGTGACGGACGAGAGGGCAAACGAGGTCGCCGCTGAGGAGGTTGTTGCATAAGCAACTCGTGCAGCGGACTTTTTCACAGCGCTGTACAATCGAAAGAATGTTAATTTGCATCATATCCTCCTTGTCAAGAGAGATTATATTTAACAGCGTCGCTTTAATTAAAGAGGACGGTTCATTTTTACTTGCCAGGTAATATGGCACAAATAAAACCCCGTGTACATGGAGCACATCGTGACGCAGGTGGCAGTGCTGGTGAATTCTAACGGCAGGTCCATCATGTAAATAATGAAAGGTTTCGAATGAAATATTTTCCTGCGTGCGTGGTTTAATTCTAGGTTTTTCAGCTGTCATAGACATGCTGTGATGAAGCCTGATACTGGCCCCATTCCTCCTGAATTAGTTTTAAATGTGTTTATTCCTACCGAAAGCGGTCATATCTGGTGGGGGTTTTTTTTTTTTTATTATTGTTTCTTAAAGTTTAACTTCTCTTAACCATCTGTAGAAAAAACTTGGGTAACAAATATCCTGTTTGACTTCATAACTCTGTGAAGATTTTTGAATATTTCTTTTCTTATTGCTATGAAGTTAAGGAGCTCATAGCACAGATGCAGCCTGAACACAATTTGGGCGCGGCGTGCATGCAAACCTTGAAGCGTGATCGCGATTCTTAAAGAAGAAATCCGGCAATGTTACGTAGCACATAATTTAATTTTATTTTTTTTTACATTGAATTCTTGCTTAAAATGGACCAAAAGGTTAATGTACACTGGAGTTTGATTTAAAATCACTTTTTTTTTTTTTCTTTTTTTTTTTTCCGGTAATGCAGACTAACACATCATCTCTGCTGCAGATATCTGAGGAGCGTTCTAATCGAGGCAGGACTTTTGATTGTGCAGAATAAATAACTGGGAGTAAAAACGCTCTCTTTATTTCTCTATATAATCCTCCGCTACACTAATGCACTTTATCCCAATGTTTCACAAGTGCTTGGACACCATCAAGGTAGAAAGTTTTCTCAGTCAGAAAACCAGGAGCCATTTTCGAACTGCCTGTCTGATTCATGTCCGAAACGCCGGCCTCCCAGGAACTCCTTTAATAAACCAGACATGTGCAAAGGTCTTGTAGCGAGGTCAGGACTGTACGGTGGATGTGGGCGTAACTCCCAGTCGAGTTCCAAGCGGTGATGGTGAACGAGTGTGTGTACAGTTCACACAAAGCACAGACTGGTGACGAGATCTGTGTCGTCTGCAAATGTCAGTTAAATTTACGCCTATATATATATAAATTCCAACTTTTACCATTTTGTTACAGAAATTCTGAGCTTCGTCTTTGGCCGTATCTCGCTTTGTTCCGATTCTGCTGATTTCTTACACGGTCCTCTTCAATACACACATCATTTCCTGACTTGATATCACAAAGCTTATTTTATTTGCATCGTGCTGTGACGTCTGTGGCAAACACTTAACCTCCATTATTTTTCCTTTTTTTTTTTTTTTTCTTTTCCTGTTCAACCGAATCTCTGTCCTGTTATAATTACCTGAGTTCTACTGGAATCTGCTGTGAGATTGTTTTATCCAGTTGCACAATCTGTGTGTTCCTTGTTGTTTCAGATGGCTGCTGTAAACACAGAGTCTGGCATCGAGCGCACAAACCCACTGCCAGGTACGAGAGCTTCGAGTTCGGACGGAAAGTCCCACATTAATGTTTCCAATTATTCCCTCACGATCATGTGGAGATTGCGTGTGCCTTATAAGAAAAGTGTAGACAATTGATATAAATTAAAATCAGAATCAGGCAAATAAGGTCAAACTAATTGCGAGACATTGGGTAACCGACCTTGTGATGGTTTTGTTTCACCAGATCTCACTCGGCTATAGTGAATTAAAAATGTATAGAATTTACTGCAAATTACACGTGGATGTTGTTGACGACCAAAAGTGGCTACAAGTTTCAAAACTACATCAAAAAAAGATTCACACATTTCTCATGTTTAAAACCCCTTTATTTTTTGGATTTTCGGAGCGTGGTCCGAGGCTGGTTAATGATTTGTCAGGATATTTTGAAATCTATGAAAATGTCTAAAACCGATTATAGGAAAATGTTAAAATTTCAAAGAAAAGGATTTAGTCTTTTTTTCCTCACCATTTCCAAGAATATTCCCAGAGATTTGAAATATATAAAATCAGTAATTCCACCAAGAAAATAAATAAATAATTCTTTGAAAACAAGTTTGATAAGTTGTTTTTCAAGAGAAATGAGATTAGAACCAAAGAGAACACACACCAACACACACCAGGACTGTTTTTTTTTTATTTATTTATTTTTTTATTGATGCAGTATGATATGATGAATGTATATATTCCCCAGGAATGAGGAACGGTCCAGTTTGGTGCCATTATTTATGAAAATGTTTAAATCTGCAGTGATTATTTACATTTTAAAAATGTCAATTTCTTCTGGTTTTGTTTTAATCGCAGCTGACCGCGTGGCGCCGCCTTCAGAGAACTCCGTCAGCAGACCCCGGATCCAGACCGGACCGTTACTTCAAAGTCCTCCTCCTGTTGCTTCATTTATACCTCCGTTTCCCAACATCCCACACCCTCCCCCGAGTCTCCCGCTTCCTAACGTCCCCAGGGCTCCCATGATCCGGATCAGGTTGCCCCTGCCGAGTCCGAAGGGTCCCGCTGAAGATTTCCCACACCCAGGCGTCATGGAAGCTGAGCACTGGAACGGGAGACCCTTCAGGAACAACGGACCGCCCAGAGGACCGCCCGAGTGGTTCGGACCCGAGCCTCCATTTAGGCCCAGGGGATGGAGCAGAGGAGGTCCCTGGGGTCACGGACAATTCAGAAACTGATCCTCCAAAAAACAAGCAAAAATCCTCAAATATCAAAGATTAACAAAAACTCACTTAAAAAAAAAAAAAAGTCTAGAAAATGACATTCCAACCTCACCGTTCTAAAATGAAGATGAAAACAGATAAACCTAAATTACTAAAATGTTCATCAAATAATTTATTTTTACAAATTCTACATACAAAAAATATATTTGCCAAACTTAACAAAAGGAACTATCAAAAAAATAATAATTAATTAATCTTATAAATCAACAAATTTACAAAAAAAATAACAAAATCTTTCAAAAAAAAATAAGTCAAAGTATTTTTTTTTCTAAACTAATAAAAACATGGGAATTTTCCAAAATATTATTAAACCTTTCAAAAATATATACTATACTAAAACATTATTATTATTATTAATAATAATTCCAGAAAAAAAAAAAGATTTTTGACAAAAGACTTCAAAGCGTTTTCAAATACATTTCAAAGAAAACCTGACCGTCCACAAATTTCATGAAGTCACTCAATTTTTTATAAACTCCAGAATTTCCTGCTTGTAGAAGTTTGGTTTCAGAATAATAACAAACAAATAAAAGGTGTTCTTCTGAGTTCAGGACCGTTCGATGGATCTGATTTTTGGTGTCTTGCTGTGCAATTTTTCATTTCATTCTAAAATCAGTTTTTAACCTGATGTTCAGTGAAAGCGGTAAACGTGTGCTCACTCAGTCGTGTGTCTAAAACTATTTTTTTTTTTTTTTTTTCTGGTAGTCATGCTATAATGAGGGAGTCATGACATCCCATAATGCCTGCAGAATCACGCATCATTAGGAGGAGGGTGTGGTTTCAGATTCTGGGCTGATTTTAACACAGAGTGTAAAAGACGTTCACAATGTTCTGTTCCTGTTTTTGGAGGATTCGTATATTTTTGGAGTTCTGACTGTAAAAGCGTCTCGCTGTTTGTTTTAGTAAACTATTTTTCTATTGATCGACTTTTGTCTCTGTCTTTCTTCCTTGTTTAATCATCAAATAGCATGTATGATGGAATTTAATTAGCTCCTTATAATGGGGGGAATAAAACGCACTCAATGTTCTCAGAGGGCCGTTCAAGTCAAAGAGGGACTTGTGATTACATTTCTGGTGATTGACGGCGTGAAATTTACAGTAGACTGTGAGGAGACTCTTGGCTCTTGAAATGTGCAAACATTGTGAAGGAGACCATATGTCCGTACACGACGATTTGCAAAGCCACTTCCACATGTTTGGGCCATTAAAGGAGTTCCTGGGAGGCCAGCGTTTCCGATCATGGCTCTGGCCTACTGAGAAAACATTTTAATTGTATCTAAGTGCTAGTAATAAATGCACTGGGATAAGTGTAACAGGGGATTATATAGAGAATTAACGGTAGTTTTTACTCTCAGGACGGTGTTTCGTTATTCTGCACAATCAAATGTCCCACCTGAACACCCCTAATAATTAGCAATTTTTCTACATTTTCCTATAACTTTACCTCATGTTAATTAAGGTACAAAGCATCTACCTCACAGTGTGGACACTTTTTGTGCTTCAAGGGAGGTAGGCGCCAATACTTATACTCTACTACAAAGTATATTTAATAATTATTCATTATGACGGTGTTAGTCCGTAATTAGTTGCTAAAGAATTAAGTAAAAGTTGGACATACTTCCACAACATCAAAGAAAGCTTTATTTCCGCTTGGTTTTTCTGCTATTTTGAAATTTGAATCGCAGCATCGCGAAAATAACGTGAATTCATTTTGCTTCTCTGATTTTTACCGAACAGGAAGTGAGGTCATATTTCTGCAAACGATCAATGAATTCAAGAAAACCTAACTTGGTTCGATCAAAAGTTGTTTTGTGAAAGCTGATCCAGTGCGTTGTGAGCTGAACTTTCCGTAGGTTCTAATATGCAGCACATTTCTTCAACGACCTGATCTCTCCACTAGAGGGCGAGCAAGAGCAAATACACTAATTATTGTTACTATTTACAATATTTACAGTCATCAGCTTGCACACCTTTCTCATCCCTACGCTTAATAGTCATAATCTTTATGCCACTGTGCACGTCCGATCACTCGCTGTAGCCTCTGCACAAAGTATTGGCACCCCTATACTCACACCTTCGTCATGTATTTAGGAATGACCCCCAAAAATAAGATGTTTGTATATATAGTATTTTAATTGTCTTGACGTTCAGGCAACAAATAAACAGAGAAAATTATTTTCATATGTCGATACATACACGAGGACGACACACACATCCGCACTCTACACTCTCTCTCTCGCTCTCTCTCTCACACACGTATATACACACACAAAATCTAATCTCTACAGAACACACAGTAAGGCAGAATATACTGGGGCAGACTGGATGTGTGTGTGTAAGAGAGTAAGGGATGGAGAAAGAGAAAGAGAGAAATACTGTACATGGTTTAGGAGAAAGGCAGTTATTGAAAGTGTGTTCACCAGAGCTGAATCCCACATGGAACATATAGTGCACTACAGAGTGTGTTTTATTTAATAACCTTTGTAGTGCATTAAAATAGAATAAAGTCTTAATGGATTCTCTGGTGCGTGTGCGTGTGTGAGAGAGAGAGAGCTATTATTAGTTTCTAGGTTTAGTGTACGATTAGAAAACAATTTGGCCCCAAAACCGTCACACTTGCATCATCGATGTTGAATTTGAACGTACCCTTGATCACCATAATCATAACTATCGACTTGTATGAATTATGAATATGAACAGATATAAGGTGGTGTAAACCGATACAGGAAACGGTCAGATATAAAGTTTTGATAAGCAATGATGTCGTTCTGATCAGACTCGGCTGATACAGTAGGGTTTTTTTTTTTTTTACTGGTTTGTTGAAATTCCAAAGATTGGAACCTACAAACATGAATAAGTACGCCTTAATTGCATGGAGCTCAAAACGAGACTAATAGCGCTAGCGTTCATGTTTAATAAATAAAAACAAAATGTGTAATAAAAAAAAAAACATTTTAATTTTGGTGATTAGGTCAGTCCCATGTCAAAGTCAGAGATTCAGCTTTAGATTGTCACATTACATTTTGCATTGTTCTTCTAGTCAGTAGAATAGACAGAATTTCTAATCCATCTGTGGAAAGTTTAAGAATAATAGCATAAAATCTTTATGGCTCTAATAAACAAGCAACTATTATTGCTCACAATAAAATAGAGTAAATAAATCTGTACTGTCGTAGACATTAAAGGGTTAAACAATAGGAAAAACACTACGCTTTCCCTGTGTGGTATTTAAAAAGCTGATTGTTCTATGTTAAAGCTGAGACAGAAAGCTTGTATGAGTGCTAGAGTGGTCCAGGTGGTGAAGAACGATTCAGATCCTAAACTGCCTAATAAACAATCATCACTGAATAAAACAAGACCTTTTGAAAAAGTCGAAAAAGAAAAAAGTTTTTTTTTTTTTAAAGGGCAATTTCAGACACAACCATGCCCTAATAATAATAATAATAATAATAATAATAATCCTTTTTCATTTATTTGTTTTTTAAAAAAGGCAAATAATGTAAAAAAATATAAAGGTTTTACTTCTACATAGCTGTCGTAAACTGTCACTCGGCTAGCTAAATACTAGCGCAGTCTTAGTGCAAGTATATTTAAAACAACACTGTTTTACACAAAGCTACTTTGCCACAATTGAATCAGACTCCTCTGTATGAGCACAGTTACCTGTTTCACCAATGGTTTTGGAAATTACTTTTTTTTCTTTTTTGGTAAAAATCTTTTCTAAATAGTGTTAAATTTAACCACCAAGGCCCGGGTTCAATTTCCAGGCAATGCTTAAACTCCAGCCACTGGATGCAGAGCCCAAGCATGGATTTAAAAATAAATAAATAAATGGGAGGGTTGCGTCAGGAAGGGCATCCGGTGTGCCAATGTTGTGTGCGGATCGGATTTTCGTCTGAGGCGACCCCTCGTCCAGAGCAGCTGGAAGACCAACAACATAACCAGTGTGTGGCTTTGAACCTGCAGGATGTTTAATGACAGGAAGCACAAAGCTACAGCTTGCTAACTCGGACCAAAAAAAAATGTTTTTCTTGGATCATCAGTGTTTAATTTCTGAATGAATTCTTAGTCTTGTTGGTCTAATTGATCAGATTGATTTGTGATTAATTAATCCAGATGTGTGAAAGGGGAACCTGTCCCAGATTACTGGGGAGGAAAGCACTGTGTGTGTGTGTGTGTGTGTGTGTGTGTGTGTGTGTGTTTGTGTGTGTGTGGAAAGGAGGAGAAAGAGATTGTCAGTGCATAGGGAGGACAGGATAATAATAATAATACACAGTGAGCGACATTAACACACGCACGCACACTCAGGCGTTTCTCCTGCTGCTGCTGTTGCTCGTGGCCGAGGCGCGGCCGGTCGTCTCGTGCTCCGGTCTGTATTTGAGCCAGCAGAGGAGCCACGTGACCACCACGGCCACCATGGCGAGGACGCTCGCGACCGACAGGCACACGGGGCCGGCGGGAGACGGCGGCCGGTCGCCGGAGTTGCCGTGCACGAACACGAGGCCGGCGAAGAGCAGCGCGAGCATGGCGACGAACGAGAACGCGACGCACGCGCAGCCGGCGGTGAGCGCGAGCCGCCTGCAGCAGCCCTCGTGGCAGGTCTCGCGGCGCGACGCCACCGAGTCCTGCGAGAGCGTCATGGTGGCCGTGGACGCCGTGGTGGACGGCGTCGCGTGCGCGTGCACGTGCGCGAGAGCGAGGCGGCCCGGGCCGGACGCGCTCGAGGGGGAGGAGGCGTCGTCGTTGCGCCGCAGGGCCGCGAGCGCCGGATGGAGCGGCGGCGGGTGCGGCGGCAGCGCGTCCTGCGGCACGGGGTCGGCGCGCGCGTCCACGCGCAGCGGGAAGTCCTCCGTGACCTTGGTGTTGTTCGGCAGGTTGCGGATGCGGTAGTCCGGCACGGGCGTGCGGTGGCGGCACACGGGGCACGTGACGCGCCACGGCCGCTCCTCGCGCAGGTGCAGCGCGTGCAGGCACTCCTCGCAGAACGTGTGCAGGCACTCGAGGATCTTGGGCGCGCGCCGGTCCAGGTCGAAGTAGTTGTAGCAGATCTTGCACTCGTACTCCTCGTACCGGTCCGCGCCGCCGCCGGGGGCTCCCGCGTCCGCTGCCACATCCGCCGCGACATCCGCCTGAACATCCGCGGCCATGGCGGCGGCGTCGGTCTCGCGCTCCCTCTGATCACATCACACCCACCAGTCTCCGAGACGTCACGCGGATCAGCCCCGCGCGCGCACTCCCTCTGCACCCGCTCCGCTCACTGACCGGGCATCTAGAAAAAAAACAAACAAACTAAATAATAATAATAATAATAACGATGACCGTCAGGATGGTGCGGGCTCGGTCTCACTCGGTGATGTAATGGGATGCGCGCTGGTCCTTTGTCTTGTGTTTCTCTGGTGAATCTCAGCGTCAGGAGCGGCTCCTCTCTCTCTCTCTCTCTCTCTCTCTCACTCTCTCGGGCTGGGCGCAAATCACTCCGCCATCACACTGCGATGATGCTGCGAGTCGAGACAAAAGACAGAGAGAGAGAGAGAGAGATGATGATGATGATGCGGTGAGATCAGAGCCGAACCCTGCACGCGTCAGTGGCTCGCGTCACCGCTCAGCATTGTTTACTTCATGTTCACTTTTTAATCCGATTTCATTTCGGTATAATAAACTCTATACGGAGTAAATAATGTCGGCTAAACCACATGGCAGGTTGTTTATAGTGCAGAATGCTATCTATAAATGTCTGAAACCACGCCCTGTTCACGGTCGACAATGGATTCTGCATTTTGATTGGTCAGAGGAAGATCAATCTCGGACAATAATGCAGCTGTTAATTAGAAAATAAAACGCTAAATAACAAAAAAACATCTGCATTATTATTTTTAATGTGTTGTCAGAGTAAGAATAATAAACAATTTATTATTTTATCGTGTTATAATACTAAATAAAAGTTATAAAGCAGCACTTGTCCTCATCAGCCTCTCAATTTCTCTCTCCCTCTCTCTTTAACACAGTTTTTTCCCCCAGAGAAAAATACAAGCATAACCAAGACAGAGACTTCTTTCGAAAGCAATAAAATAATTAGGTTGTTAATAAACATCACCACAACACCATCCCTAGCTATTTGGGGTAAATCTCTTCATATATATATATATATATATATATATATATATATATATATATATATATATAATTATTATTTTTTTTTTTTTTTTTTACTAATAAACATTATTAAATGTAAGTAACAAGCTTTAGAATTAGCTTCCTCTTAATCTCTTTTCTCTTTATCAGCTAGTTTACTGATGTGATGAACAGCACAGTGGTAATGATTGTGGAAAGTGCTAATGAACTTGTAGAATTATAATAAGTTTATCTAGTGTTAAAACGCCTGTATGGTAGTAATTTAATTCCATTCAACTTGTTTTTTAATTCACATGTAAAACATGAAGCTGACCGAAGTGCTGTACTGTTAAAGAATTTAACACAAACGAGAAAATATTTATAAGGACACAAAATACAATATGTAACAGGATATTCAACATACAGTACAAAGTGTAATGAAAAACAAACAAATAAAGAAAGAATGAAAGAAAGAATAAAGCACCTCATTAATGATAAACTGCGTTGGATATGAGCCTATATATCCTAGGACATTTACGGCACGAGGCCGGGTACAATTTGGACAGGGTGCCAATTTATATAGGGCGCACACACATACACACACTCACAAGTTCTCGAACACACAGCGGGCGATTTGGAAACACCAATCTGGTTGGAAACCTAATCTGCATGTGGGAGGAAACCTGAGTACTTCCAGGCGCTACCTACCGGCCGGAGAAGGCAACTACAGGATCATTTAACGTGGAAACGATCCAAAGAACATGAGAATCCAGTGTCAGATGGAAATCCAGCGTCATTGTCATCACTCACTCACACACCCGCGCCTCCACCAGGCCATTTCCACCATAATTAAAGTCACATGACGCGCCGATGACGCGCGCATCGTTTATTTCCAGCCAACAAGCTGGCTGATATTAGATAAGGCGAAGATGACAAAATACAGGTCCATCAGTAATAATGGCATATTAAGTAAATGGGGAATTGTGACGTCACACAGACCGCGTCAGGAGAATGGAGAACACTGGCTAAAATTAAGGACATAAATAGTTTAGTCTGAGATAGTATGATGCTGGATAGTAATGTCATCATTATTTATAAACCAATCATGAAACTGCAATGACCTTACATGTGAACAACACTATTATAAACACAAACAATAGGTAATCTTCTTGATTCCTTCCTTGGTTTATTTATTTATTTATATTTATCGCTCTCTTTTTTTTATTATTTTATTATTATTAAATATTCCCCATTATTTTTTCTTTTAAATTTTTTTTTTATTAAACTTCCATATTTCTTTGTCTTTTTTCAGGGAAAATATGTATTATATGTGAAAGTTAGAAACACATGTTAGAAATTAAAAGGGCATTTGATTTTTTTTTTTCAATCAATTTATATTTATTGATTGATTCCTGTACCGTACTTAATTACTTTATTTGATTTAGTTTGTTCTTTGTGTAGAATTTTTTTTGTTTTGTATTCTTGTAATTATTAAATAAATTGGAATAAATAAATAAATAAATAAATAAATAAATAAATAAATAAAAAGACTGTGGCTTTAGAAGAGATAGCTGCTTTTTGGCAAGTGAACAAGAAACAAACAAACAAAACAAACATTTCTAGCTATTGCTCCACAGATAGATTGATGGATGGATGGATGGATGGATGAGGTCACAATCTGTCATGTTCTCTACAGCACACCTGTACGCGCGCATGAGAACGCGGAAGCGCGCCTCAGTGGAGTGGTGCCGGTGAGCGCGCACGCAGGTGCGTCAATCAGTACAGTGGTGGTGGTGGTTGCAGCGGCGCGCGTGGAGACCCAGGCGTATATGAGGATGAGGATGATGATGATGATGGTGAGGTCAGTGGTCTCGTACCTGAGCAGCTCGGAGCTGGTGGCCGGTTTCCAGCACGCCTGCGGTCTGTTCCCGTCCTCACGCGCCTCTCAAAAGCCGCGCAGCGCGAGGAACCACGGCCACGCGAACGGCACGTCACCGCCGTGTGAGGACGACCAGCGCGCGCCGAACGGACGCACGAGCGACGTAAGTGTGTTCGATTCCAATTCAAGTTTATTTTATTTATATAAAGCTTTCAACAAGCCAAATGAAAATCATGGAAATGAGTATAGAGTGTAGATTACAAAAATAAAGAAAGAAAGAAATATGAAAAAAACAGTATGTGAGTAAAAACATTTTGGACACTCAGAGAGCGAGAGAGAGAGAGAGAGAGAGAGAGTTGGGTAATAGCTGAGGACTGGATTTTCCCGCTTTTCGAGTCGGGTCAGGTGTGCGCACTCAACATCTGGGCAACTGAAAGTTAGTTTAAAGTAAAAGTTAACTTTTCTTTCTAAACAAGTAGTTTTATATATACAGTATGTGATTTAAGAAAAATCATATATACATCTCACATAGATAGATATAGTATGTATAGTTTATACTCTGTAAAGCTTCATAACGGCTCTGATCTGATTTCTGAGGCCGGTGACTCTGAGTGCAGTAGAGGTCAGTTTTGGTCTTGCTTTCCTGGGAAGGTCTTCATGAGAATCTTTCATTCATTCATTTGCAAATGGCGTGACAATGCTGTTCTTGCAAGAACTATTCCAGAAAGGCTGACGTCCGTGTCTTCAAATAACAACTGACTGTTGTTATTGTTGATACATATTTGCTTAATTCCATGTGTGTTACTTTATAGTTTTGAAATCCCCAGTATTGTTGTATAATGTTGAAAATGTTCCCCTGATGTTTGTACAAAAAGCAGTTTTTTATCTGTTTATTTGTTTGTTTGTTTGTTTGTTTGTTTTTACATATGTACATTTAAAAACAAATGGATCAATTACAATCTCAACATTAATTGGCCCTATAGTTAAATAATGGAAGCATAAGAAAACAATTTAACTACAATAAAGGGTGTAATCTAATCTGATAATATAGTTGCAAGGAACGAGTGTGTGTGAGTGTGAGAGTGTTAACATCTGTGACGTGTGTGTGATGCATGAGTGTGTTTGTGTGAGTGTTAACATTAACACTCCTGTGTAGAATTTAAGGCATTATCACCGCTGACCTATTTGAGATGTCAAAAAACCCTCTACAATTTTGCATCCCCAGTGTCTTTAGATTTACATTGGCCTGGTTTGGTGGCTATATATATATAATAACTGACTTCCTGTTGAGTTGAGCCCAAGACAACTCAAGACAAGGTACTGAGTACGTTGTTCAGCTCAATGAGCTCTAAAAGTGTACTGGGTTTCACATGCATATGTGCAAGTGTGTATGAGCTATGCAGCAAAACCTTGTGTGAGGGCTCCTGAGGGCCCTATGCCACGCCCAGGGCCCAGGCTCTCAAACATCCTAATGGCAGCAGATTCCAACCTGTCCGCCAATTTTCACAAGTTTTTGAGCATGTTAAGAGCCCCAAAGTATTGGAAGAAAAAAATATATGATCTTTAGGAAAACAAGAGTGTCCTGTATACACTATAGTTCCTGGGCCCCAAATATATATAAAACAGAAATTCAGGTACTGATTTGATCAGGTACTTCTGCCACAGGCTTTCCTCATTGCGTCGGGATTGCTAATCAAAATGCACGGCTTTATGGAGCCGTGGGTAAACGCTAGCATGATAAAGACACACCTGACTGTGTATGTCACACACGGGTCTGACTCTTAGATGAGACCAAATTAATGGAAATGGTGATAAGTCTGAGACAAATCCAAGTCCATACAATAACACTGCTCTACTGACTCTCTCTCTCTCTCTCTCTCTCTCTCTCTCATATCAGGACTTGAGTTCTCAGTACGAGGTGAAGAACTGGCCACTGTACATCCTATTTAAGGCTTCTGCCACTCTGGGAAATGAAGTGTTCTACATCACCTTTCTGCCCTTCATCCACTGGAACCTGGATCCCTTCCTGTGCCGCCGCCTCGTCAACATGTGGGCTGTGAGAGACAGAAACACAAACATGAATTTAATATACAAGATATCAAGGAAATATTATTAAATATACTACATTATTTAACTATATACAAACCACATAGCACAGGAGTGTAGGTGATGTATAACAGTATAACAGATGTAACAGGACATGTGATTATTGCTCTCTTTTTCTCTTTGTAGCTGGTACTTTATAGTAGGACAGTAGTCCAATAGAAGTCTCTGTAGCAGTGATGTATATTACGACAGGTGATTTGATCTTTCTTTGTAGCTGGTGATGTATAACAGGACGGGTGATTATTACTCTCTCTCTCTTTTGTAGCTTGTGATGAGTAACAGGACACGTGATTATTATTATTTCTCCCTTCAGAGCTGGTGTTGTATGAACAAAAAAAAAATATCTTTCTTGGCAGCTGGTAATGTATTAAAGGACAGGTGATTATTTCTCTCTCACTCTCTGTAGGCTGTGATGTATAACAGTACTCTCACCCCTTTTCTCTTTGTAGCTGGTAATGTATAGTTAGACATGTGATGTTACTCTCTCAGCATCTTTAGCAGTGATGTACAGTATATGTGTGATGTGATTATTGCTCTATCTTTGTAGCTGGTGATGTATAACAGGACAGGTGATTGACACTCTTTCTCTCTTTGTAGCAGGTGATGTATAACTAGACAGGTGATTGCCGTCTCTTTTACGAGATCTGATGTATAAACTCATTTTCTGTAGATGGTCATGTATAATAGGACAGGTGATTATTACTCTCTTTTTTTTTTTTTAGTTTTCCTTCTCACTTTGTAGCTGGTGATGTATGGTAGGACATGTGATATTACTTTCTCAGCATGCATATCAGGACAGATGATCCATTCTCTTTGTAGCTGGAAATGTATAATAGGACACATTATTGGCAGTTTATCTCTCGGGAGCTGGTGATGTATAAGAGGACAACTGATTACTATTTTCTCTCTTTGTAGTTGGTGATGTATAACAGGACTGGTGATTATTAATCTCCCTTTGTAGCTGGTAATGTATAATATGACAGGTGATTATTGTTCTCTCCCTCCCTGTATGTAGGTGGTGATGTATAATAAAACAAGTGATTATTACTCGCCCCCCCCCCCCCTCTGCCTAGCTGGTGATATATAACAGGACAGGTGATTATTGTTCTCTTGCTCTTTGAATGTGAAGATGTATAACAGGACAGGTTATTATTACTCTCTTTCTGTAGCTGGTGATGTATAACAGGACAAGTGATTATTGCTCTCAGTCTGCCTGTAGTAGGTATATATATATATATAGGACAGTTAATTATTATTCTCTTTCTCTCTCTCTCTGTAGGTGGTGATGTATATAGGACAGGTGATGAAGGATGTGCTGAAGCTCCCCCGTCCTTTATCGCCCCCTGTGGTAAAACTGGAACATCGCATTGAGTTTGGCATGCCCTCAACTCATGCCATGGCCGCCACAGCCATCGCCTTCACATTATTGCTGAGCGCAACAGAGAGAGTCAAGGTTTACACACAAATCTGTAAAATATATAAACACATATGTCGACACACATATGACTGTATGTTAATTCTAACATTTGTGTGTGTGTGGTTTAGTTTCAGTTTGAGCTTGGCCTTGTCATAGCCGTGGTTCTTTCAGCCCTCGTGAGTCTCAGCCGCCTTTATACTGGCGTGCACTCAGCCATGGTGAGAGTCTAACACTGTGTGTGCGCACGTGTGTGTGTGTGTGTGTGTGTGTGTGTGGAGACAGAGAGGCTATAAAAAGCTCCTGGTCTGTCAACTATTTTAGTCAGCTCTATCCTACCGCCTCTATTCTCATCCTGTTCTTCATGCGCACATGTCCACTTCTGTATGTCAGAAACACAACTTACCCAGAAAGCACTGCTGATCTAGTTACTTTGCTAGCTATCTTTGTAGCTTAAGGTAGTTAAGCTAATATGACGTTTAAAGTTTAAGTGTTTACAAGGTAAAATTTAAATCGTAACATCGCAACACGTCTCTGTACATTACCGATAAAATCATTTAGTTACCATGCTAACTGATCAAACAAGTGACGTTTCTTTACACAGCCTGAAGCCTTTCACATTAGCAAACAAGCTAGTTGGCATGTTAACTGATGAGCATTTATTTCAAAGCTGAGCATGTTAGTAACCCAGCTAGTTATGAGCTAGCTGATCATGTCTCTAGTTAGTTAGTTAGTTAGTAAACTGATTCACTATACTGTACATAATCATTTACAGCAGTTGTCAGGTCAGGGGGTCAGGGGTCGCTCAATTGTGCTAAGCTGCACAATAGCTAAGTGGTTGAGAAGGTCCCAGGTTCAAACCCCACAATCACCAAGTTACTGTCATACTGTTGGGCCCTTAACCTGCATCTGCTCAGAAATACAATGATTGTGCGTCTGCCAAATGCTGTAAATATACATACACATAACCTAAAGCTTATCGACTATCTCGATAGTTAGCGAATTGCTCTAACTGTAAGTAATTACAAGCAGAGCAGCACTCTTGCTAGTTATCAAGCCGTTATAATTCTGTAAAGAGAGTGTAGAGTGTGCTGTAGACTCATATCTCTTTTACTCATTACAGTCCAGTCTTAATGGTTTAGTCACTCTTTCCGTCCTCTCAGGATGTGATCTGCGGCACCCTCATATCCGCCCTCATCCTGGCCGTGTCCTACCCTCACTGGGACAGTTTGGACTTTTACCAGCTCAACAGTTCGCTGTCTCCTGCCATCACACTGTTCCTGCCCCTCATCCTGTGCTACAAATACCCCGAGCTGGACCATTACAGCGCCACACGTGGGGACACTACTATCATTTTGGGCAGCAGTGCCGGCTGTTCCGTCGGCTACTGGCTCAACCAAAGGCTCGGCGTGACTTTTGAACCCTCGGGGCCCTTCCCGGTGACCCTGCGTCCTATGAACACGACGCTGTTTACTCTTGGAGTTGCACGGTTCTGCGTGGGGGTTTCGATCCTGGTGCTGACCCGGCAGGTGACGAAGTGGATCGCGCTCCGGCTGCTGTGTTTGCATTACGGCGTGGCGGTTAACGACGTTAAAGCTCGGAGGAGGAAAGAAATCGAAGTGCCGCTGAAGTTTAGCACGTATTCTGCGGTCGGGTTGGTCAACAGCGTGGCGGTGTGTCGGGTTTTCATGCTGCTGGGATTGCTGTGACTTTGCTCACGTGAGACTCGCGCAGTCGCTCGTTTTCACATCACACACCCAGTTTCTCACGCTTTCATAATCGCAGTGATGTAATGTTATCCTAAGAGGGAAAGACATGTGAGTATTTACAGTGGCATTAAAGTATTTGCATTGAGTTTAATCATATTTTCATAAGAGCACTCAAAGGCTGATGTATCATACACGAACAGAGAGATTCACAATCCTACATCAAGCACAATCACACTTTATATTCTGTCTTTTATTTATTTTCCTTTCCTCCTCCCTTCTTGTATCAATGTACTTTTTCCACTTATTATTTCCACGGTCTGTTTACGATTCTGTTAGCCAAGAAGCTAGCAGGAATGAATAAACGAGCCAAGGACATCTTGCTTCTTTTCTTTTTTCCTTTAAAACACTCCCAGTAGCGTTTGTCTTGGTGTTTTTCTGGCCGTTACGCTTTAAAGTGATGACTCATCAGTCTACAAAACACACCCAAGCACACTGTCTGACACGCTAATGATTGTTAAACATCTAAACACACACACACACAAAGGTTGCTTCTAAATGCTTGTGACTGATGTGGAATGAAACACACCTACTGGTTTATGATCTTATCTTATCTCTCCACACTCCGACCTTTGCACCCTACAGCCTCACACACACACACACACACACACACACACTGCAAGATACACAACCGTCCCTTACTCAACACAGTTATCATCACTTGTGCTTCCTTTTGAACTGACCGCAAATGGGACGCTGTTGAAGAGAAAGAAACGCTTTCTGTGATGGACAAAAAGAAAGAAAAATTCAATAAATTGTTGATAGTGTGTGTTTATTTTGTGTGTGAAGTCAATAAAATAAGAGTGTACAGTACATCTGAGACGTTTGTTTAATAATCATTACAATGCACCGGTAACAGAAGAAGACAAATCAGAGTGTCACGCCCTTTACCCGTCACAGAGACATGACTCCACCCACTACTTCCTTATATGGACAGAGCTGCATCAGTTCACAGCTAGTGTGTGTGTAATGTTCGCAGGCATGGCTAGTCATTTGATTGTGTGTGTGTGTGTGTGTGTGGGGTGGGTGGGGGGGCGTGGTTTAGTTTAAATAGAGAGGCTACAGGAAGGGTTCGATGTCGACGTCGAGGGCGGAGCATGGCATGGTGAGGTCGAAGGCGTTGATGACGTCAGGGTGAAGGACGCCGAGGCGCCCAATGCTTTTCCCGCCGAAAATGATTTCGGCGCAGCGTCCCGGGAAGAAGGTGGAGTCTGAGTGTGAAAAAAAAAAAAAGACAGAGAGACAGAAACTTAAATATTTTTAACCTTGCAGAGTTTAGAAATCTTTAAAAAAAAAAAAAAAAAAAAAAAGTCACCTTCTGAGGCCTGGATGTGGTAACCATGGTTACAACCCGGTTTGACATCCAGCAGCTGCATGAGCCGGTCCAGGAGGCCGTGGATCACTTCGAAGCCGGGTGTCTTGTTGTAGTAAACCGCACACAGACGCCTGTTGTTGCGTGCTCCAACATCTGACACACACACACACACAAAACAAGCTCATCTCTCTACACCACTGTATCAAGAAAACTTATGATAAATGATTATCCTTTAAAACACACACACACACACCTTTGTCGTCGTCTTTCAGCACTACATCTGAGATCTCGAACAATTTAAGCGGTAGCGCCATCTTCCTGTTTGCAGCCACGGTCTTCAACAGCCCGGGCAGCAGCGTAGTCCTTGCCACCTACACACACACACACAAATGACTATACAGCTGTAAATAACACTTGCAACTATATTATACTTTTAATGCAGTACTATGACTGAAACCGTGGAAGCCATGATTAAAGGTTAGGTAACTGTTTTGAGAAGTGAATTTAATATTGACACACTGAAGTGCTCAAACTGCCCGTGTTTAACTGAGAACAGCTGCACTGACGCACAAACATTACTGATACAAGCTCTGCAACTAACAGCCGTGTGTGTTTGTGTGCGCGCGTGTGTGTGAGAGAGAGGGAGACCTGGAATTCGGCAGTTTTAGGGTTGGAGATGTGTACGGCTCTCGTCTCTGCGATGTCCTTTCCCAGTTTGTCTGCGATGTCCTCTCGAGAACACTGAAACGGAGAGACGGAGAGGAGGAAGAATGAGAAGAAATTTCAGGAACTCGTTCTACGATCGAGAAAAGTGATGTCAGTTCGTTCGTCTCATCCTCGATGATTATCAGAGACGTAATGGGATTTGTTACCAACATGGTCGCACAAATTTGCAAAGAGCACAAATGACACATTAAAAGAAAAGTGATGCGCGTGAGTGTGTGTGTATATATATATACCAGGGCAAAAGTCAGAGCTTCAGTGAATCCCGCTGCTGCCAGATCCGACCTCAAGAGCTCAGTCAGCTTGTTCAGAGGGAGCTGTTAAAACACACACACACACGTCATTTAATTTCTCATACGTACATTACATCAAGTCTGATCGGCCCATCCTGATTCCCGCACCTGATTGGCCACCGTGTACGTGCGCGGCGTTGTCCTGGTGATGTTGTTGAAACCGTACGCCATGGCGGCGTCTTCCATGATGTCACACGCGTGGATGACGTCGGAGCGGGTGGGCGGGATTTCCACTCGGATCTGATCGGCCTCTCCCGTGACCTCTGACTTTAGACACATCCGGGTCAGGAGGTGCGCAACGCTCTCGGCTGTCTCACTGCGAGTGATGAAAAGGATTTATGGAAGAAGAATTAAGGATAGGAAACACCACCAGGATGACGTCCGATATGATTTTATCACATTTTAAAAACATTTTCTTACAGTCCTGAACAAATTTGGCAAATAATTTAATCCTGCCTCACAGGATGCCAATGTGTAAATACACACGTGGACAAAATTGTTGGTACCCTTCGGTCAATGAAAGAAAAACTCACATTGGTCACAGAAATAACTTTAATCTGACAAAAGTAATAATAAATAAGAATTCTATGAATGTTAACCAATGAAAATCAGACATTGCTTTTCAACGGAATTATTTAAAAAAATGAACTCATGGAACAGGCCTGGACAAAAATGATGGTACCCCTAACTTAATAGTTTGTTGCACAACCTTTTGAGGCAATCACTGCAATCAAACGATTCCTGTAACTGTCAATGAGACTTCTGCACCTCTCTGCAGGTATTTTGGCCCACTCCTCATGAGCAAGCTGCTCCAGTTGTTTCCGGTTTGAATAGGATTGAGGTCAGGGCTCATAGAAGGCCACTTTAGAATAGTCCAATGTTTTCCCCTTAGCCATTCTTGGGTGTTTTTAGCTGTGTGTTTTGGGTCATTGTCCTGTTGCGAGACCCATGACCTGTGACTGAGACCCAGCTTTCTGACACTGGCCAGCACATTTCTCTCTAGAATCCCTTGATAGTCTTGAGATTTCATTGTACCCTGCACAGATTCAAGACACCCTGTGCCAGATGCAGCAAAGCAGCTCCAGAAGATAACAGAGCCTCCTCCATGTTTCACAGTAGGGACAGTGTTCTTTTCTTCATATGCTTAATTTTTCCATCTGTGAACATAGAGCTGATGTGCCTTGGCAAAACGTTCCATTTTTGTCTCATCTGTCCATAGGACATTCTCCCAGAAGCTTTGTGGCTTGTCAACATGTAGTTTGGCATATTCCAGTCTGGCTTTTTTATGATTTGTTTTCAACAATGGTGTCCTCCTTGGTCGTCTCCCATGTAGTCCACTTTGGCTCAAACAACGACGGATGGTGCGATCTGACACTGATGTTCCTTGAGCATGAAGTTCACCTTGGATCTCTTTAGAAGTCTTTCTGGGCTCTTTTGTTACCATTCGGATTATCCGTCTCTTTGATTTGTCATGAATTTTCCTCGTGCGGCCACGTCCAGGGAGGTTGGCTACAGTCCCATGGATCTTAAATTTCTGAATAATATGTGCAACTGTAGTCACAGGAACATCTAGCTGCTTGGAAATGGTCTTATAGCCTTTACCTTTAACATGCTTGTCTATAATTTTCTTTCGAATCTCCTGAGACAACTCTTTCCTTCGCTTCCTCTGGTCCATGTTGAGTGTGGTACATACCATGTCACCAAACAACACAGTGACTACCTGGAGCCCTATATATAGGCCCACTGACTGATTACAAGATTGTAGACACCTGTGATGCTAATTAGTGGACACACCTTGAATTAACATGTCCCTTTGGTCACATTATTTTCAGTATTTTCTAGGGGTACCATCATTTTTGTCCAGGCCTGTTCCATGAGTTTATTTTTTAAATAATTCCGTTGAAGCATGGTTGAAAAGCAATGTCTGACTTTCATTGGTTAACATTCATAGAATTTTTTTTAATTATTACTTTTGTCAGATTAAAGTTATTTCTGTGACCATTGTGAGTTTTTCTTTCATTGACCGAAGGGTACCAACAATTTTGTCCACGTGTGTAGCGAGGATTATAGAGGAACTGCAACATGTTAATCTATAAAATTATTTTGGAGTCAGTGTGTCGTTACATAAACTACAATATGTAACTTGGCAGATTTTATCTTCCATTATTAATAGATATAAATAAAATACATATGGCTTGGAATTTTTGCACCAATTTTAAACTTTAAAAAAAAGTTTTAATTTAATGTAATTTATTAATTCCTCTATAATTAATTAAATGTAGCCTGTTACTTATAACATTAGCTTTTCTCACTTAAAAACCAAAAGCGCAGCATTTAAACAATACAAACTAACTTCAAATACAAGAGTTTAACTTTTAACTGAGCAGTGGACGGAGATGTTTTATCTTCTCGAAACACTTCCAAACTCTCAAAGCTCAATTAAAAATGTGTTTCTGTTGCGTCACTTGGAAACTTCTGCGCTCGATACAGAATCGTTTATAACTGATCAATCAAACAATTCTGACCGATCGACCGACCGTTTCATCTCCATTACAAATGTACAAAAAAAAGAAAGAAAAAAAAAAAAAGGCAGAAAAAGTCTCACTTTATGCCGACTCTGTGGTTGATGAAGTCCGCTGAAAGGATTTCTGTCCTGTAGGCCAGCTCCTGTGGGTCAAAAGGTCGAAGATCAACAGTAGAATATGCAACTTAAAGAGAGCTTTCAGCGAACAGTCTGTTATAAATTAAACTACAGGAAAGAAAACATGTGATCATGTCATGGCATGCATGTTTAACCTCAAAAAAGAAAAGAAACTCAAGAGAATAAACTCCAAACTATATTAAGGCCAAAAGCATAACAATGAACTCTTGCGAGACTTACATAAAAATTTAGAATTAAGCGTTATACATACAGGATAGGAGAACATCCGGCCATCAGGATACACAACCTCCGCCTCCTCAACCCTGAGAGAGAAAGAGAGAGACAGAGAGCGCAAATTTCAAGTACACAGTGCTTACGTGTGTGTACATTTATGACTGTATCATGACTGGGGGGAATTATGTCAATACATGGTGGGGGGTGAATACTTGTGCAAACATGGGGACTGTTTCCACTTACGTGAACGGCTCGTCGCAGTACTCGCTGAACATGGTCACGATCATGTCCAATACTATCTTCGCCTGCGAGCACGCACACACACACCGATTTAGATTCAATCATCTGAATGGTAAAGGAAAGCGGACGCTCAAAACAGTGACCTCTGTTTACAGGCACGTTGAGTAAACACACACTCCTACCTTGGTGAGGTCAGTGGCCGTGCACTCGATAAACACGTTCCGTGTGTTAACAGAAATTTTGCTGTGATCACCTGCAGGAGACACACGACATTCAAACAACACTTTAATATACACAATGAGTGTGTTTTTTTTAAAACCATCTTTTACTGTTATTTTATTGCCACTTATTTCTGTACTTTGTCAATACAAATGTAAATATGGGTCATGCCAATAAAGCACCTTTGAATCTTGTATCTCTAGATTAAGAAAGATGAAAAGGAGAGAGTGGACAAGAAAAAATGTAAGGAATGTAAAAAGGAATGTAAAAAATGTACTACATGTAAGGAAAGGTGAAGAAGAAGAATAGAGAAAGAGAGAGAGAGAGAGAGAGAGAGGGAGCAAAAGTGAAACAGATAGAAAGGAGGTGAGACAACAAATTAGTGAGAAAGTCTTAGAGTGAGACAGACAGAGAGAGAGAGAGAGAGAGAGAGAGAGATGTATTCTAACCGTTGATGATGGGCGGCATGGACAGGACGACTCCGTTGCTGTCGTAGATGACGGGGTAAAGCGGCTCGTCCTCAATAATGTGCAGATAATGTCTCAGGTGGCTGTCCGTCTACACAAATACACACACCTTTATTAATGAAAAGGAATCCCACCTGACAGCCAATCAGAAGCCAGGGTTTTGCACAGATGACACCATCGAGAGCCAATCAGATCTCACCTTGTAGAGGCTCATGAGCTGAGCCGCCGTGTACTCCTGTTTCTGACTCAGCGGTTTGAAGCGGATTTCCTCCGGCGCCTTCGCCGTGTACGTGAACGGCCCCGAGATGGTGTCCAGGTCGTGCGTTCCTATGGCAACCAGCGTCCTTTTCCTGCAGTTCCACAACACACCGTGATCAGCAGCGGAAAGTAAAGTCACGCGCCGACCGACTGGCCGACCGACCGACGGTCTGAGGCGGCTCGTCTCCCTCTCCTCCACTCACCTGCAGACGTTCTGGTGCAGTTTCTCCTGCAGCTCGATGAAGCTCTCGTAGCGCTCCGGCGTGAATGTGATGTTCCGCAACACCGCAGCCACTGCGTGCGGCCTCACGCCCGCCGTCTGAGAGGGGAAACGCAACAACGGTTAAAATAGATAAATAAGCAAATAATAATAATAATCATGAGAACCGACTACTGGATTGATCAGGAAGTAAGATACTGCAGTGCATTATGGGATGCAGGTTACGTGCTAGGCTTTAACAAGAGTGTTTGTCTCACCTCCTCAGTGATGATGAGCCGCTGCGCCTCTCCGTTCGCTGGGCTCACGCGCTTGTAACGCGGTGCCTCTATTCTACACACACACATATAGGGTGTCACTGGTTATTACTGGACATTACTGCATATTATACACACATTGCATTGACTTTTAATCTTTTAATGTCATCTAGTTTTCCATTTTCAGTAAGGTAAAACTATTGGCACCCTTTTCCGCCGTTGCCACAACCACACAGAGTAATGTGTAAGAATTCCACTATAGAAAGGACTTGGATGTATCGCAGTGAGTCACTGAATGTGCGTGTGTCTGTCGTACTTCTCCTTGAACACCTGCAGTCCCCTGACGAGTCCCTCCAGACACAGCAGGTCATATCTGTTGGCTGGGACGTCGATCTTATACAGAACCACATCCGAGGCTCCCTCAGCTTTCTGATCTCCCTGCTCGCGGCTGATTATGTCCTTCTCCGACGTCTGAAAATGCACACACATGCACACAGCAAATTTAACAAACACCATAACCTTTTTCCTCCTCTCGTAGCGCTCATTGTTAGATAAGAACACAAACCGTAAATAGATTTATGCAAATCTAGACATGCCACTACTGTAAAGAGTTATAATGTTTAGCGATTATTACTCACAATCTCGTCCAGCTCGAGGCCAAACTCGAAGCAGAGCTCATCGAATTCTTCATCAGCTGCAAAAGATGAGAGAGACAGATTTTAAAAGTGCACCACCTCAATTAGGAAACCGAAGATTAACAGAGAATGTGTTCAGTTTCTTTATAATCCTACAGGTGGCGCACTCTGAATTATCTACACATTTTCATCCTGTGTGGTAGGAGTGTGGTCTGGGAATACTACAGTTAAATGTTAAACTCTCGTGTTTTAAGTTTTCTTGTATTACTTAAATGCTGCACTTGGTTTTTCAGTGAAAACTAATGCTATAAAGAACAGGCTATTTAATCAATTAATAAACTTTTTTTTACTCAGAGTAAAAGAAAAAAGAATAATAACAAAAGTTACAAAAAATCAGGGCAAAATATATTATACACAAATAAATACTAATTTTAATATCAACATTATCATCTTAGTATCAGTAATAGGCATGTGCAGAGTCCATGCCTGTACTTGGCGCACGGTGATGACGTCACTATCCAGACTCGCTACCGGTAACGCTTATTTCCGAAAGGAAGATAAAATGTAATTTTTACAAAACAACCCGAAGTATAAAAAGTACATATTCCTTTCACACATGCTTATAGTTAATAAATCATCACGTGACATTAGTTTATATGTTTATTATTAGATCGCGGATGATCTGATGCAATCGCCTCAACACGCAGCTCAAAAAGCTTTTTAAAATTCTCATTTTCTAAATTCAGCCTCAAAGTTGCCAGAAATCTACACAAAGTCCTTGTGTTTTAAGTCACGTCACTTTTACTTCAACACAAGAACCACGCAAATGTGTTTAAATGACAGCTAGTTAGCCGTGCTAGCACTCTCATTCAACCCAGCGTAACGTCTGACTGGACTTAATACCCGTTATATTGGCGTTTTCCAAAACAACTGGTGGGATATTTAATAATATTAAACAGACTCACTGTATGTTCTGCCCAGAGACTGGAAAAGAAGGTCCCGTTTAACGCCGACGGTCGGCATCGCTGCTGCTAACGGCTAATTGCACCGGTGCGATGTCGGATTGAGCGCATGCGCCGTGAAGCGGGAAAGCCCCGTGCCACAGGAGCGATGGTTATCGCATGCGCAGTACAGCCAGGCCGCTGATGAAAATTATTCATTTGAGTGAGTCGACACTAGTGATTTGAATCCTGCGCTTTTAAATAACTCCTCTATAATAACACGCTTTACAAAAACAAGACAAAACAAACAAACAAACAAACAAACAAAAAAAAAACAGTAGTGCTTATTATAATTTGACTAATTAATATAGAAATCAACAAATTAATATTTTAGATATTGTTTTTAACAGACCCGTGACATAAAACATTATTCCATTTTTTTTACTTCCTATCATAAACAATTTTCTTATCTTATATATATTTTTTTCCATATTGTGCACCCAGGTTTTCTTGTCTTATATTTTTCCTATATTTTTCTTATTGTATTTTGTACTGTACAGATATTTTATTCTTAGTTAAATCTACTTCTATTTTCTTTTTATATTTATTTCCTATAAATAGTCTTATAGTCTTTTATTTTAAGGTCACGGGCAGTCGCTAAGCATTTCACTGCATATCGTACTGTGTATGACTGTGTATGTGACAAATAAAATTTGAATTTTGAATTTGAAAATTATTTTTAAATAATAATCTATGATATATAATAACAAATTATTTATTTTATATCAGTTTGATAATACTTTATAGTTTTATACTTTTATTATAAAATATATTTATAGTATATATATATATATATATATATATATTTATAACATATATTTAATAATATATTTTGTAACAAATCATTTTAGAGTAGTTTATAAAATTAGATAAAAATATGCAATACTTTATATTTTACATATATTATATATATATTATAGTTGTATAATACTTCATTTTTATAATATACAATAATTTTGTAATACCTAATAAGAAATTATATTTAAGAATTATTTGTATATATGTAATGTACAATAGCTTATAATAGTATTTAATATAAAACAATACTTTATACATATTTTAAATACTTTTATAGTTTATATTTTATAATATATATTTTATAATATTTTATAATATATGAAAGACAAACTTATAGACAAGATATTGACGCAGTGTGTCCATGAATCCATTTTATTAGTCAATTACTTTCATCATACAAAATTGCAAGAAATTAAATATTCTTTAAAAAAAGAACATTGTATTTATAGGCAAGTCAGATGTTCTGCTCAACATCAGAGTTATTTATGTATTCATTTACTCATTACATGATATTGCTTCGGTTAGAAATGAAAAAAGAAAAAAGTTATACAGAATCCCCTGTTAAAAGGAATCAGATGTAACACAACAGCATTTTTTATTGCAAACACATACTTAGATTTTTAACCTTCATTATTCAAAATGTTGTCCAGTGATGGATTGGCACCACGCTAGGGCAACATTTTAAATTCCGCTTCATGCCCCAAGTGTCCTGGGATAGGATCCAGGCCCCCCGCGACCCTGTATACAGGAGAAAGCGGTACAGATGATGAGTGAGATGTTCAAAATGTTTTGAGGAAGCAAGGAGTAACTTGATGGCTAAAAAGGGTGGAGCTAAAACCAACCAACCAAATATAAACATTAGTGATGCTAGTGTGTGGTTACAAACATACAGCAAAGTTGATTCATATTTGGACAGCAGTTAGTTGAAGGTTCAGGAAACCAAATGTGCATTTATGATTTCCGCAGTGTGTTAACGTAAAATTCCCTTTGACAGAAATGAATCCTAAAGAAATCCCCAATTTATCAGAACAACCCTTTCCTCATCAGCATAGCGATGTGATTTCCAGTCCATGGTTGTCAGTTAATTACAGTATTCGTTCTGTTAGAAAGCAGCAGTTTTATGCGAGAGCGTTCTTCAGGACAGTGTGGACGTGTTGGATTTTAAGAGATCCTCTCGTAGAAGAGCAGGTAGGCTTGGGAAGTCTGTACTCGCGCCTCTGTGACAGGCTGCACGTTGCTGTCGCTGATGTAGAACCAGGAGCCTTTATAGGGCTCCTCGTCACCTGCATCAAACAAGATTCATGACTGACACACATCTCGGGCTATTCAGTGTAACCAAATCGATTTCTTCGTGATCATTTCTAAACACAGTATGCCTTGTTTCCTGTGAAAGCTCCGGCCATTTCACTTGCCCAAATAAACGACTTACCCGCCGCTCCATTTAGCAAACCGCTGTTAGTGTGTGTGTGAGGTCGGGTCTTAACGAATGCCGTGTAATGACCCGAGCGCATGGTGCCGCTGTGCTCCACAATTCCATACAGAGAGTACAGGAGTTGAGTCTGTCCTTCCTCCACCCCCTGAACACACACATACGTTAAAATGTCGCAGACGACTTTTATAAAGGTAAGGATTTGAAACATCATCAGAGGGGGTATGCGACAAATAGGTGAATACACACACCTTGCATTTGGCGGAGCAGAACGGACCGAGATCCAGCACCTGAGGAAACTGTACGTGCCTGTTGACTTTACACACACTGTAGCCCGTCTACATACACATACACAAATTAAATCCAAATAAAGACTGATTCTATTAAAGTTTTTCTGTTTCAGTGTGTGTGTGTGTGTGTGTGTGTGTGTGTGTGTGTTACCTGCTGGAACCTCTTTAGATGCAGAGTGAGTACAGGAGGAGGGGATGAGATCAGCATCTGCTTCATTGCCTCGGTGTACACCTTCTTCTTACCGCCTGTTTCACACACACAAACACACACACACACACACACACACACACACACACACACACACACACACACAAACATAGTCAGTTAAATAGGAGATAATCATACATGTAGAATCAGTGTTGATTTGGATTCACTTTGCGTGTGTGCGTGTGTACTGTCCGCACCTTTCCGGCTGCAGGTCACACACAGTAGACTGTTGGTGTGCGTCAACTGCTCTACCTGTGTGAACTGATAGAGGCACGACTCCACCGAGCTCTCTGAGCTCTCCGGTGCCGCCCTTGTGGACAGAGTCAAGAACGCAGCCTTTGGGTCCGTGTTCACCACCGTGAACCCTGGCTCCGCCTCGGTCTCCGTATCTGACCCCGCCCCCGAATCCGCCTCTTTGCTTCGGTGTTCCTCGGAGATCGAGAGTGCTCTCACGCTTTTGGTTAGCTTCGCCTCTTCGTGGTCATCCTCCTCTTCCACTTCCTGTTTTTCTGCTCCCTCCTCCGATAGGCTGCTGAATCTGTTGGAAGCGGAGTTCTGTGCCTCTTCATCATCCTCAACCTCCTCCTCATCCTCCTCCGCAGGCATCTCCTGATTCTGTTCCGTAGGCTCCGATTGGGTAACGAGCTCGTTTGTGCCACCTTCGGTTTCAGCCTCGTTTGTGCTTGGAGGCGGGGCTTCCGGAGAAGCGTCTTTGTTCTGATTGGTCAGGACATCCAGCGTGAGCTTCGCGCCCTGCTTTTGCTGACGCCGCTGGGTCTGTAAATACAGGAAGGTTAATATACAGAGTTTAGTGGGTGTATGAACGGGCGTGTCTGGGATTAAAAGGTGTGTCTGATTAAGTGAAATAGGTGTGTCCTATAACTTGAGTACCTTCGCCTGTTTCTTCGCTTGCTTCTTTGCTTTCTTTTGCTGGTACTTGCTCCCCGTGCCAGTTGGCATATCTTCGTTGCCATTGGTCAGTGGGGTCTCGAAGTCCCGCCCACTTTCAATGCTTTCGCTCTTCTTCTGCTGACCGCCACCCTTCTTTTTCCTGAAAGCCTAAACATAATAAACGTTAGTATTTTGCTACGTTGCTATCCCTGAGCCATTGTATTTGGATGAGCTAATTATTTTGCTAGCTTTATGAATAGTAGTAGTAAACTAAATGTTCAATAAAACAGCTAGTGTTAGATAAAAAAAAATAAAAAATCACAAACATAATTACAACAGTTACTTGTTTCAGTTCTTTACCTCATCAGCCACGGGTAGCGAGAGGTCGAGAAACATCTCGGTAACCACGGAAACCGTTTTGCACTCTGTACACATTACAGTGCTGGTCAACTCTCCTCCAAACACGTGTTCCACAAAGCTCTTCGTTCCCCCGTTGCTCTCGTATTCTGAAAAATGAAAAAAGTTTTTTTTTTTTTTTTTAAAGTATGCGCAAGTCACAAATTTCTCATTACATATTGTTTGCTATGTACCTACAAAAGTTATGCTTTGTAATAATTAGCATAGCTCACCTTTCACTAGTTTCTTTTGCTCTGGCTCGGAGTTTTTGCCCGCACTTTTAAGCGCATTCAAGATTCCAGCGGTCATTCTCTGTGGATTACATGTTAGCTCTAGCATTTACAGTGTTGGGAAGTGTATAAGTCTTGCTAGTAAAGCTATTATTTAAATAAAAAAAAAAAAGAATTTCTCAATCTGTATTCTGACGGTATGCAAGTACCATGCTAATATCATTGTATGCTAACTTGTATGAAAATGTGATCTCAAATAAGAAACGTCACTTAAGCTAATTGAAAGTTTTTTGTTAGCAAACGTACATTGCTTTCCTCAGCCCTCATTCCGTCCAGCAGGTAGCGCAGGAGCTCCTGACTGTCCTGCTGCTGGAAGCCTTTGAATCTTGCTGCCCTGGACAGACACACATACACACAGGAAAATCAAGGTATATCCATAAACTAGACCCATTTACCCATGCTAAAGGTAACTAGATGCTAGTTTCTCCAGGCCGTACTTTTTACACACTTGTGTGAAGAGCTCACGCGGGGTCACCACGCCTTTTTTGGTCTCCTGGATTTCGTTTAACAGCTGACACATGGCCAGGGTGAGCGAGCCGGGTCTCGGCAACTGGACCTGCAAAGGAACCTGAGGAAAGAAAATATTTACATGTACCAAACATTAGTGATTTTCCCTGTCTGGCTAATTTAGCTATTAGCAGGCTGTTCATAATTAGCACAGTGCAGAATGAATGAAAAAAAAGAAAGATTTTTCCCCTTTAAATATTAAAGGAATGATTTCATTTCTTAATTTCACCTTTTTTTATCAGTTTAAATTTTTTTTCAAACTATACAGAGAAAAATAGAGAGAGAAAAAAATATGCACAGCAAACAACAACAACAACAAAAAAAACACAAACATAAACTTCCCATCCCCCAAATACCAGACAAATACCATAAATATAAGGACAATATAATCAGACGCCCATAAAAATATCACTAGAATAATATTCATAGCATGAATAATATTCCCCACAGTCTTTCTTTACAGTACCATATTGCCTGTGTTCCTTTCCTCTAACTGTGTACCTAATTTTCTCCAAATTTCACCTTTTTTTGAGGTGGAATTTTCTGTAATTAGAATTTTAAGTAGTGGCTAATGCTAATGCTAATCACATAGCGAATGTTCTGAGGTAAATATCAATGATTTCTGACAGTTTTGTCAGTTTTTCATTGTAGCTTTATGCTGTCTGTAAGAAAAATTTGAAAACTCAAAACACAAAGTTGCCTAGCAATAATGATCTCAAACATTTCTGATGTGGAAAAAAATAGATTTGTATTCGCTGACAGTTTTACAATTTTGTAATTTTATAATATTTTGAACAGCTGTATGTTTCAAGCCCTACTTTTCTACATGCGATACTACATATTTAGGACCCCACATCTCTAGGATCCTACTTTTCAATGACCCTCCACTTCCAGGACAATATATTTATAGTGTAAGAACCTAATTTTCCAGGACCCTACATATTTAGGACCCTATTTTCAAGGACCCTATTTTTGAAGGACCCTGGATCTCTTGGTCCCTACTTTTCAAGGAGCCAACACATCCATGACACAACATTCCTAGTAGAACCACCCTACATATTCAGGACCCTACATTTCCAGGAAGACAACTTTTCCAGAAACCTACTTTTTCAGGACACTACATTTTGAGAACACTGCATCTCTAGGACCCTCCATTTTTAGGACCGTACATTTCCAGGGACCTGACATTTTTTAGAACCCTACTTTTCTGGGACCTTACCTTTTTAGGACTGTACATCTCCAAGACACTACACTTGTAGGATTCTACATTTCCAGGACCCTCCATTTTTAAGACCGTACATTTCCAGGGACCCGACATTTTTTAGAACACTACTTTTCTGCAACCCTACCTTTCCAGGACACTTCACTAATAGAAGATTCTAAGACTAAGACCCTACATTTCCAGGATCCTGTATTTTTGGGACCTCTACTTTTCCGGGACCCTATATTTTTAGGCAGCTATATTTTAAGGAAGCTACATTTCTAGGCTACAAATGTTCTCAGTGACCCCTAAAAACCTTCATTTAAATGTGACAGATATTCAACCCACATGATTTTTTAAAATTTGGTAAATGTTAACAAAAACAATTAATTCGATTTATAACACATGTGGGACTCACCAATTCGGAGGATGACGATGGTTTGATCAACATACTCTTCTCTTCGTCCCTGAAGTCACCAAGTAGTTGACGCAGCAGCCATGTCTGGGACAGATTCTAAAACAGACAAGTTGAACATTTTAACATGTCTTCGTCTGACAGGATTTTAATAGTGACTAAGTGGAATGTAGGAGTTAGCATTAAGCAAATATAGCATAAGATCTAGTACAGACAAGTGCTACCAAGCCATTAGCAATGGTATCTCTAGTACCATAGTGGAATGTGTAATATAGTGCTCTTGTGATAAGTTTTCTTGTTAGCATATGCTAAAGTACAGCCTTAGCATAAGCAGTCTGATTGATTAAAGGACCTACTGCTACACTGCATGAGATTCAACTGTGGTAAATATCATAAACAAACATATAAAGTATAAGATAACAGTCTGCGAACCTGCAGGACAGCATTGAAGAAACAGGTATTGCCGAGGTTGCTGAGTCCGTGCACGGGCACGGTAGTGGGTCGTGTTTCTTCTCCATTTTGCTTCACACACTTCTTGTTTTCTTTCGGCTCTTCTTTCTTTTCCTCCTCTTTCTCACCCTCGGTTTCTTGCACTGCGTCACTTGAAGTGTCCTTTTCTTCCTTTGCAGCTAAATTGAGACAAGCAAGTTTAAAAACGAGGGAAATTTACTAGCAAAACATTTATACTAATATATAAACATATGCTAGATTCTACAACGTGTTCTATAAGAATTTGATTTATGAGGAAATTTAACTGGAAACTGCAAGTTGCAGGGTACAAAAGCAACTATAAGCAACTGGTCATGCCAACAGGGATGCCGTAAAACAAGAAGGGGTTCAGAATCTCTAGATTCACTCCACTTGCCGAGTTGCACAGAACGCGAACGTTACCAGAGGTGAATACCTCAGGAATAACTCTGTCAAATGGCGGCCATATTGAAAGCGCAAATGTTACTGGGTCAACTCTATGGACCTTAGAAGCATGGTCCTGCAAACAAAACAAAAAATAAAGATCTATTGGTTTGGGGAACAAGGTTTGACGGACACAGTGTTCCCACATCCTCAAGTTTCTACTTTCTGATTCTTTGTAAATTTGAAAAGAGCTTCATTTTTTTTTTAAAAGAAAAAAAAAAAAAAAAAGGACATGACATTTCAAAGTATGTGTATTTCAAGAGACCTACACTGATTCTTCGTAAAGTCAGAAAAATAAAAAGGTCCCCACATTCCACATTCATGTTGTTTTTTTTTATTCTTTTGGAAATGACATTATGTTCATGCTTGATCATTAAATATTTTAAAAGGATCTTATTGTACACTAACTATAATATGTAACATCTATGGTTACTAACTACGATAAAATACGGTTTATTCTGATTCTAAACTAGCATACTGTTTCTGACAAAGCTTGTAACTGTTACTCTTATTTAGGACAACATCCTCTTTAGAATTACTTACATAACATTTTCAGCTATTTTCAAGTTTAGTTTGAACTCCAAATTCGACGAATACTTAAGTAAAGTACAAACACTCACTCCTTGTGGCAGCTTTTTGTCTGGATTCTCCGAGTACTTGTTTCTTAATACTGGAAATAAGCTGAGCCAGCTGTCCCGTTTTAGAGAAGTAGATGTTGTCATCACAGATGTAACACCTTAACAGTAAGAAAAAAACAACAACAACAAAAAAAAAACACATGGTTTGTTTCGGCTTTCATGCATAAATTTCTGTAAAATATCCAGAAGATTCTAACTGAATCAATTTGAAAGCTGTTAGATACTAATTATGGATAGTAATTTAATAATGCTAGCAAGGTACCTAACAGTCGGCTAGCAGTTGATTTTGTTCAATGTGTACAATTTAAGGGCTTATAATTATTAACACAACTGCGGTTAATAATTAAAACACAAGACAATTCTTGGAGTATAGCAGAAAAAAATCTAACAAAAAAAAATTAGTAGAAAGTTGAAAATTGCAAACATTTTAAAATTGCTAGATTCCTCGCTTCAAAATATTTCTAGTTGGTAACTACAGGTAGTCGCAGTAAAATGACGGCTTATCATAAATTTCTAACAAGTTAACAAAATAATACAAAATCCTCTAGCTGAAATACAGAAAAACATCCTTAGAATTTACAGTATATAGAAAATATAAGATAAAACTAAAAGTTTAGATTAAATTAACTAGACAATCATAACTAATTAAATTGTAAATAAATAATTTTTTTTATTAAATCATAAAACTACGTAATTGCTAGCTTTTGTTACCTCACTAAAATTTATGCATAAAAACATTTTTTTCAAATTCGTAGCTAAAACTAAACGACAATTTTTTTTTCCGGCTGAATATTTGGACAGTATTATTTATATCAAACACATTTTTAGATGTGAAAAGCAATTTGCGTTCAATTTCTTTCAATTACGAACAATGCTAAGTTCCAGTTACAGAGTACGCAAACATTGATGCTAGCTAGATTTATGTGTAAAAACCTGGCAATTAAAAAAAAAAAAAAAAACATTGTAAATTAAATATTGTTGTATAAAAAAATTGTGTGTGTGTGTGTGTGTGTGTGTGTGTGTGTGAAATTCTTCACTGCTCTTACCACACACTCCAGTTGTCCAGGCTGAGCACTAGGCAGTGCGGATCGGACCGTGGTGTCTCGTAATGCTTAACAGCGTGTTGGTTCTCCGAGTACCTCCCACAACCCTGAACAAAATTATATTTTTGTATGTATAAAAAAATGGATTATAATAAATTCATACAAATTACATTAAACTCCATTAAATACCAGGGAGCGCTTTGGATTCATGTGCTACATTCTGTTACATAAACTTACGAAGTGCTACTAGTGATGTTCAGAATTGGCTTAATACTCACAATAAGTGTGTTCTAATGCATTTCTACTGGATTGGTAGTGCACTAGATGTCCAATAGGTGTCCCTCCAATTCATCAAGTACACTACATAAAATGAGTATAAAATGCCAGCATCTGTGTATTTTGTTATTAATCATTTGGATTTTTGCTTAACTTTAAAGGCAAAAGATGCCACATTTCACTAGCTCCCGTCTCCGTGTGTGTGTGTATATGTTCACTGTATATGTGTGAATATATATTCACACATATACAGTACACACAGGGTACATAATAAGAGCTACTGAATCCTATTCCTGTCAAAAGTGTGAAATAATGTTGAGAGCACCCTATGTAGTGAACTACTATAGATGTACTATGAGTGGCAATTAGGAATCAGTATCAACATCTAGGAAACACTCTTTTCCACATAAAAATAGATATTACAATATACACGAGGGTAAGTCAAAAATGATCCACAATTTTTTAAAATTTATCTTATTAGAGAAGACAAATACATAATTTTTCGACATAATCTCCTTGCTTTTAGATATATCTCAGCCATCTGTGAGCAAGCTTTCGTATTCCCTCATGAAAAAATGTTTTCGGCTGAGCTGCGAGCCACAAATTCATCAGTAGTGACTCTTCATCCCTGTAGTTCTGCTTTCAGGAGACCACACAGGTGACAGTCAGATGGAGAGAGATCAGGACTATAAGGAGGATGCTTTAACACTGCAAAACAAAGTTTCTGCAGAGTGTCGACTGTGTGGGCGTGCATCAACATACAAGATCGCGACGGACTTGGATATCGGTCCTTTGTGTCTAATCCGAAGTTTAGGCTTCAATAAGCGTCTGACTGTACCGAGCACTGTTGATGGTCGAACCTTTTTCCTGATGTTATGTTCCAATATTTTTGCCTTTGGGAATCTCAGAAAACTGTAAGCTCTGATGAAATTCCACCTCATGGTCGACTTTTGAACTTTTTCTCGGTCTGTGTTTGAGGATGTTTCCGTTCCATACTCTGTCGTTTACTCTCAGGCTCGTAGTGACGAATCCGTGTCTCATCACCAGTAATGATTCTCCAGGTACACCAGGTACACCCATAAATGACAAAATACAAAACGCTGAACGCTCCTCCTCTTTCGTGCAAATCACATGTGCAGCATCCATTTTTGCTCGCCCCGCACACGTTCATCATACCTGCACAGCAGTGACTGGGGAGACAGGAGCCTTGAAGGGAAACCGCTGAAAAGACCAACAGAAGTTTTAATATAACCGGATCATTTTGACTCACCCTCGTTACAGGGAGCCACCTGCTCACTACGCTACACACTAGTGCGCGCACTCATGCACACACACACACACACACACACACACACACACACACACACACACATACGTCATCACTCACTCTGTGTCCGCATTTGAGACACATCCAAATTGCCGGCGCGTCCTGTCCATCTTCGGTCTCATCCTTCTGCTCACACACCTCACACGTGTCCCAGCTTTTATCCAGACTGGTCTTCCTCATCCAGCTAGGGTCCGTTCCTTTACGGATGTGTGTACATGTCACACCTAAACTCAAACACAAAATCACACCAGGATCACATGACCTGATTCAGGACATACAAGCATGATGTACCCGTGTCACTCACCTGTCAGGTCTGCAGAGCTGTCCTCTTTAGGACTCCTGGTTCTGTCTTTGGTTCGTTTCTTCCCCATTGTTAGACGGATGTGACGTCACTATGTCATGAAAATGTATGACGTACGTCCCAATGACGTCATTAATCAGTAGTATTGCAAATATTGCATGAATAAATAAATGCAAGTTAAAAAGCTTTAAGAAGGTCACATGTTTACGGTTAATAAATAATAACATGGTCCAAAACTAAAACCTTAAAATAATGTTTCTGAATTTGTATTTATAAATAAAAACGATATATTATTGAAACTATTCGTATACATGATTTATTAGCTCAAAAGTAAGATTATTCTATTTGACAAGCAAAGGTAAAGTCCTTTCTAATTTTAATCCGCACATATTTATTTTTCACACAATTCGAATTTAAGGTTTATTTAATTTTAAGCTTTATTTATATTTAAAAGCCAATGCTAACGTCATCCTTACCTCGCTAGCTAGCAGCTGTAAAGTTTACACAGTTTGTAATCCCAGTATTTTATTTTCATAGAATTTATAATCTCAAAGTAGACAAATACCGAGTTTTTATTCTATTTAAACTAACAAAAATCCATCTTATTAACAGAACGCGTTTTAATCACCGGTGTAGCGATAGATCCTGAACTACACGCTTACTCCGGCGCATGACGAAATACGTCATAATTTCCTACCTAGGCGCCCTCCATGGCGTAGAACTTTGAGAGCTTAAACGGCCTACTCGCAGTGCCCTTTATCACTCGAACTACTCTATTTAAGACGCAACCCAATTTGTTTATTACTTCCGGGAAACATCAAATTATTATTTTTTTTCCCTGTTAAATTTTCACATTTTTCTAATTTATATTTTGTGTTTTTTAGAAGTAGGAAAAAAATATATATATTTTTTAATTAACGTCGTTTTGGTTGTAACCGGAAATAGCATTGCTAACACGAAACCGTTTCACACGAAGTGAAAAAATTGCAAAAAATAAAAAAATCTAAATACAATTCTACATTTCCATATATTTTCGAAATGTGTAGTATGTTTCTAATAATATTCTTCTTTTATTCCCTTTATTCCTGTGGACCAGAAGTAGCCACGTTTGCCATAGCCACATTTAAGGATGTGCGTTAGTTGAGGCTAATAATTAAATATTTAGCAAGTAGCTCTAAATGAAATATTTTTAAAAAATTATATAAAAAAAACAAAAAATGAATTCGATATATTTAATAAAATGACCCTCATTATCTGGTGTTAGTTTAAAACGTAGCGTTTTGTTTTTTGTAAAACCGGAAGTGGTGTTGTTACCGGATGCTAATATTTCACAGTTAAGCTGAGCTCGCGCGTGAAAATGTGTTAAATATCCTTTAAATCAATTTGAATAAGTTAAGAGCTTAATAATTGAAGCGATACTAATATTTTATATATTTAAAACGTAACATACCCGGAAGTAGCGCGGTTAATACACACTGCGCATGCGCAAAGCAAACGTGTTTCTAAATCCTAAAGCATTTTAAAAGTTGTGTAGTATTTGGTTAGATTGAGGGAATTATTTAGAGATGTTAGTGTGTGTTCATGTTGTACATGTGGAATCAGAGTTCTATGACGGAGCATGCTAGTGGTGCTTAGTTCTCGTCTCTGTGCCACATCAGCAGTAAGAGATCAGATTAGATCAGACTGAGTATCAGAGGGCGAATGGCTCGGACTGAGTCCGCCGAGGCCCAGCTGGCTGAACTGGAGCTGCTGCTGAGCATGTTCCCCAGCCAGGAGGAGCTGGAAGTGGAGCCGGTGGCGTACGCAGAGCTCAGGGCGTATGTCGAAGGAACGGATGAGTGTCCCCCAAGCACCAGACCTGAACTCTGCGTCAAGATCCGGACACACTCCGGGGTGAACAAAACACACTTCAGTAGAGATAAACCAATAAGGTCCATCCTGAAACACGTTGTAGAAAACGTCAAGTTCGATGACGCTGGCACTGATATGTTCCTCAGTGCTGCGTTTTTGTCGTTTGTATATTGAGTTTGTTGTTTACCTCTTATGACTTTGATCTCACTTCTCTTGCAGGTGGATGTTTCACTCTCGTGCACGTATCCATCTGACTATCCGAAGGTTCTGCCCGAGATCGTAGTCAGGTATAAAATCGTTAATATTGGATTGTTATACCGTAGTGATTTTGATTGCTGTACTGTTTGTTGTTTAACGGTAGTTGGAATCCAGTAGGTTGCATTATCACCAACTTTAGATTTCATTCTCCCTCATCTTCCTGGCCTCTTAAAGCAGATTGTTTGCTTTTTATTTGCACGGCACTTTTAACAATAGTTATTGTCGCAAAGCTGCTTGACAGAATCAAAAGAAAATAAGGGAAATTAGTGTGAAAGGTGCAAGAAAATATGTATGAAGCAAAATGATCAGATTGTCCCTGGTGAGCAAGCTGATGTCGAATTGGAAGAAACGTTGAGAGGAACCAGACTCAATAGGGAACCCATCAGTCCATATATATGTGTTTTACTGACATTTAAGATTGTTAACATAAGTAAGTGCATTGTGAGGTCTATTGTCGCAGATGTGGCGAGTTGAGCCGGGCGCAGCACGTCTGCCTGGTCTCCGACTTGCGCTCGTACCTGCGCGAGAGCTGCACCGCTGGTGAAGTGTGTGTGCTGTCCGCCGTCGATTGGCTCAGAGATCACACGCACGAATACCTCGAGAAGAACGACGGTGCGGACGATGGTACAAAAGGAGCAACAGAAACACAGAGCGCTGAGATCTTCACCCGGTTATGGATCTACAGCCATCATATCTACAACAAGACCAAAAGGAAGAACATCCTAGAGTGGGCCAAAGAACTCCATCTGACGGGCTTCAGTATGCCCGGGAAGCCGGGGGTCGTGTGTGTGGAGGGTCTACAGGCCGCCTGTGAGGAATTCTGGGCCAGGTGAGTGTGTGTGTGTGTGTGTGTGTGATTGTGAGAGGGTCACCTCAATGTTTTCCAGCATGCTCTTAGACTCCATGTTAGGCTTCATAACTTACCCAGAATTCATTGTTGGCCAGATCTCTATGTTTCGCTTGTTTGTGCAGAGTGAAGGTCCTGACATGGAAGCGCATCATGATCCGTCATAGAGAGGATTACCCGCTGGACCCGGACAGTCAGAACGCTACAGAGACGATGCGGCGGTTCGACGGCTTCGAGGAGGCCGCGTTCGATCCACACGGGAACAGAGGGAACCACATGGACCTTGGGCAGCTCTTCCAGTTCCTCAGCGAGCGAGGCTGCGGCCAAATCTTCCAGCTTTACTTTGGAGTTGAAGGGAGATAAATGAGGACTCTTTATGATGCAGGGTTTACTTTGTGTGTGTGTGTGTGTGTGTGTGTGTGTGTGTGTGTGTGTGTGTGTGTGTGTGTGTGTGAGAGAGATGCATAATGAAGTGCCTCTGTTCTTAGTAGCCAGACACCATTTCCATGTCATATGGAATAAACGGTTATGTATACACTGTGTCCTCCTGCATTGACGCGATCACATTCTCTAACCACCACATCCCTAAACACTACACTACTGGATTCAGACCTGGGGGCCGTGAAGGAGCACTCATTGTCATGCTCACGGAAGAGGATTGAGATGGCTTGGTGACATCATTTAAAACGGGTAGATTGAACTCCTGAAGGGCATTCAAACAGTGCGTCGTAATGCGTGCCCGTAACGCACAGCGTTCCGCCACCTCCACCAGTCTGAAGATTCACCTGAGGCTGCTTGGATCCATGGATTTCTGCAGTTGACGCTGAATTCTGATCCTTATCATCGGCAGAAATCAAGCTTTACCAGACCGGACCGTGGTTCATTCTTAAAACTGAGATACTGTATAGCTCCCGTTTCTGTTGCAGTTACTTAAGGGGTCGTGTTTAGGGATGCTCCGATCAGGATTTTTGGATTCACCGATCTCCGATCACTAGAAGCTGTATCAGCCGATACCGATCACCGATTACAGGGTCGACTTGAAGCCTTACCATGTAGCATTATTTATTAAACTATATCTAACAACAATATAAACTAAGTATTGAAATGACAAGAAGAATTACAAGAATTACTGTATTTATTGGCAAGCAACATGTGCAACACGTCAACTTAGCAGTCTGTGCTTGGTTAGTAATTGGGAACAGCTTAGAGCTTGACAAATACAACTTCCCTGTAGATTGTATCAAATTAAATACAACAACAGACAAGTAGGACGCGAGTCGCCGGAAGTTCTGCAAGGACCGTCAAAAAAAATTAAACATGTTTAGTGTACTTTAATGCTTAGTTTAATTAAACATGTTTAATTTTTTACGCGGAAAGATGGAAACGTAATCACAGCACTAAAACTCGCGGTGTATCATGATGCACCGTACTTACGGCCACCGAGCGAAACCGCGTATGTGAGAGGGGAATTACCGCCAGCTGAGTGAGTGGCGGCGCGCGAGTTGCTGAGCTCACCCCGCTCTCTTAGCGCTAGACAACTTTGAGAACTGCTCGTGTTCCTTTACGTGACGAACCTTCAAATGTCTGATGAGGTTCGTGGTGTTAAAATGCTTTGGGTGCTTCCCGCCTCATGGAATTGTCTTGTTACACAGTTTGCAGATTGCTAATGTCTTGTCTGTTTCACACAACATGTAGAATTGCCAGACCGGTGAAGCCATTTTAGCAGCGCGAAAAAAAAAAATTGTCCCGCAAGTTTTGCGTCATCTGATCGGCTTTTCTATAATCGCCCATTATAGAGACTGCCGATCAAACTTCCCAAAGCTATTATGGGCCGATTAGGATCAATCGGAGCACCCCTAGTCATGTTGCCAGCTTGTCGCCCGGTTGTCATTCACACACTACGGGCAATTTGGGATCGGCAATTAGGCCAACCTGTGGGAGGAACCCGGTGCTAACCACTAAGCGACAATACCGCCTTTGCCACCAGTGCCAACATTTATTTTTCCATAAGAGAATTCTTGAGCCTTCTAAAGAACAAAACACTCATGGTTGTGCTGTTATAGTAAGATAACCATCAATGGGTGCTATAATAAGCGGGGATACAAGAGTCCACGTCACAGCATGTACCCTAAGTGTTTTATTCCACTTATGCTTGCCAAAATGTATCACTGAACAACATGTATAGTTTCATTTAATGTTCTTGAGACGTATTAATTCCTGATCTCTCTAAAAATGTCCATCAACGCCTCCAGACGGAAACACCAGTCAAGACACCCTATCGGGGCCTCCGTGTGGCGCAGTGGTTAAAGCGCTCGCCCTATCATCCAGAGATCGCTAGTTCGAATCCCGGGTGGTGCTGTAACCTCTCGCAGCCGGAGGTCTAGAGAGAGCTGATTGGCCGAGCTCTCTCAGAGGGGAGGGATGAGAGGTACTTAGTGCTCCGACATTAATCACGGCTCTACAGCCAGTCAGGGGCGTCTGTGAGCTCGCGCAGCGGAGGGAGCGGATAGCGCTGTCCTCCGAGTGTGTCCTCCAACGGTGCGCGAGCGAGCAGTTTGAAAAGATGCGGTCAGCTGGCGTCACGTGGTTCGGAGGAAGCACGTGATAGTCTTCGGCCCTCCCGGCTGAGTGGTAGTAGTAGCCTTAATGTGGGAGCCCCCTAGTGACGGGGAGGAATTGGACACGACTAAATTAGGGAAAAAAAAAAAAAACCCTATCGGATTTTGTAGATTTTCTCACTAACCATACATTTTCAGCACAATGTTTTAGATGAGCTAGACGACCATCTACAATTCCTTCCTTTCCTAAGAGAGCTGACAACACAGAAAGAAAAAAAAAATCAACATCTTCTGACCAATCTGACCAATAACCTTCGGTCCCGGGGCCAGACATCAGGTCTGCGGAGAGTCGTGTGAAAAAACACAATAAATGAAAGCTGAGCTAAAGGTCGAGGTTTAAGACGCAGTGCACACAATGTGTTTTGTTTTTAATAAACTCCCAACCTGACACACACACACACACACACACACACACACACACACACACACACACACACACACACACACACACACACAACCTCGGTACATTGTGATTACTCAGCTCTGTGCAGCTCATCAGATGAGCAGGAGGAAGAGGAGGATGTTTCCAGGTCACTTTCTTTAATCCCCCCGGGGTCGGATTCTAATCCCAGTTTGCGATGAAAGACTTGATTAAGGCTCCAGGAGATTAAAGGACAAGGGCTCGGTCCTGAAGTCATCACAACCCTGAAGGTTTAAGGTCTCATTGCAAAGCCAGATGTCCTCTCTCCTTTCTTTGAGTTTCTCTCCCTCTCAATTCCGAAGCCCACACTGTATTAATACTGTACATTTCATATTCGTTCTGCTCCCTCGCTCTCTATCTGTGTGTCTGTGTGATTGGAAAAGAAACTTGGATAACAATATGGAATTTTGACCACTGAGGGTTGTTTTCATTAACGTCAAACAATAGAAAATTAGATATGCTTAATAGACCTTAGGAAAAAAAAAAAAGTCTAACAAACGTTAGACCATATTTAAATCATGTAACAAACCAGTAATAAATCTCAACAACAGATCAGAACTCAGTAGTTAGATTAAAATACATAAAGGTTTATAGAGTTCTAATTATATGTATATGCAATATACATCTAAAACAAATATGAATATCACTGAATTTTTTTCCCCCCTAATAATGTAATTCAAAAAGTAAAACTCATATATTCTAGACTCCTTATATGTAAAGGGAAATATTTCAAGCTCTCTCTCTCACTCTTCTATACCGCTTTATCCTGTATTCAGGGTCACGGGGGCCTGGAGCCTATCCCAGGAGACTTGGGGCAAAAGGTAGGGTGCCAATCTATCGCAGGGCACACACACTACAGGCGATTTGGGAACGTCAATTAGCCTAATCTGCATGTCATTGGACTGTGGGAGAAAAACCCAACCTGATTGAGCCTGACTGGGAATTGAACCCGGGCCCTGGAGGTGCAAAGCGACAGTGCTAACCACTACACCACAGTGCCGCCTTATATTTCGAGCTTTTTGGTTTAATTTCAAAATATTAGAATATTTCATTTCGAGTTTGAGTAATTTACATTCACAATCATGGGGAAGACCGCCGACTTTGTTCAGAAGATGATCTTCAACACAAAAGGAAAGGGCCGGCCGTTCACAGAGTGCTGTTATTCATGGAAAGAGGACTGGAAGGTAAAAGTGTAGTAGGAAACGGTGCACAAGTAAGTGGGATGGCTGCACTCGCAAGAAGATCAAGCAAGGCCGATTCAAGAACGTGGCATAGCTTGACAAGGAGGGGAGTGAGGCTGGAGTCAGTGCATCAAGAGCCTCCACACAGAGACATCTTCACGGCTACAGCTGTTGCATTCCTACTATCAAGCCACTCCTGGATCAGAGACAACATCACATAAGTGTCTTATCTGGGATAAAAAAAAAAGAAGTGCCAAAACTCCCACTAATGGGATGATATTACTGAGCTTGATTGGCCAGCCAACTCACCATAAAGAATCTATGGGCTGTTGTCAAGACGAAGATGAGCCAACAATACAGATGAGCTGAAGGCTGCTATCAAAGCAACCTGGTCTTTAATAACGGCTCAGCAGTGCCACAAGCTGATGCAATAATTCAAGCCAAAGGAGCCCTGCCCATGTATTGAGTGCACAAGTGAAAATACTTCGCAGAAGTTGGACATTTCACTCACTCACTCCCTCGCTGTCTATATTGCTTTATCCTGTACAGGGTCACAGGGGGACCTATCCCAGGAGACAAGGCAGGGTACACACACACATACTACAGGCAGTTTGGGAATGCCAATTAACCTGCATGACTTTGGACTGTGGGAGGAAACCAGCGTACCCGCGTATTGTAAATCCTATTTTGATTGATCTTCGGAAATATTCAATTATTTTCAGATACTGGAGTTTTGAATTTCGTGAACTGTAAAAAAAAAAAAAAACTGCAATAAAATTAAAACAAAAACTGCTTGAAATATTTGACTTTACATTCGACGGATCTAGCATACTGTATATGAGCGCTACACTTTTTGCATTTAATACCTAAAAAAACAACTTTTCCATAATATGATTTTTTTTAGATACACTGTAGATATAAATTATTTACATTAAATGAGGAAAAATTCTGACACAAACACGTTTGGATAAATATAGCAATAATAACCATCATCATCATCATCATCATCACCAAACTACACCACATAGGAAAAAGTTTCTTCATAGCTAACAGCCTTCTTTCATAGTATGTCATGTTCCCATAGATGCTGAATGACAAAAGACTCACTATTGAGAATGAGTGCACTACATAGGGTATAAAATATAATCTCACTATGTAGTGGAGAGGCATTTCGTCCAGTGTATGAAACGCTGAAGAATAGTGGACTAGTCATTGAATCCCAAATGGCTCCATGGACAACACAGAGTGCAGGAGATCACTTCAGACCCTGTATATAGACCCTGGACATTTTTTGCTAAAAAATAGGACGTAAGACAAATAAAGAACTAGGGACACGTCACCACTAATTCCCTTTGAGCGAGGGTCTTTTTTTTTTTACATCCCAAAGTTCCAAATCCCTTAAGTACCATCCAAATCAGGACCGTGATGAAATATTGTGTAGTCTGATATTATATTTATCCATATCTGTCATGAGTGGTGGTCAGTACTTGTTGTGATACTCGCACTGCCCAACACTGGCCTCCTCTACGTCAAGATTTTTGCGTGTTTTGTAAAAGAACTCGGCGATGGCCACGAACACGGAGAGCACGAGTCCAGCGGCGAGGACGATGAAGATACCTCCGATGTTCTCGACGCCGAGAGCGCTCGCCTCCTTGCTGTCCTCTTCTGGACAGCCGTTTCCTCGCCACCACTTCTCCTTCATCATGTGCAGCTTTCCTTCCTCCTGCAGCTGCAGAATCGCTATCGTCACTTTGTCACGGTATGGGGAACCTGCAAGAAAGTATTCAACATGAGGTGTTATTTAGACATTTGTAGTTAGCATAATGCTCTGGTATACCCAGACATCCTAGATCCTAAATCCTATCACTATACTGGCCCTTTTGGAAATCCCCACTTCACAGTTGTGTCCTGATGTTCCTGGAAGTTGTTTTGAATAAAAGAGAGCATCAAACGAGCTGAAGACAAAAGAATTTAAACAAATGCTGATTCCGCCTCTCACCGATTGGTGTGCCCACTCCGTAGCCCTTGGAGTCAATGAGACCTCCGATCTGTGTGAGGTTGCAGTTGCGCTGGCTGATGTATTCGATGCTGGTGGACTCCATCAGGAGGGCATAGTCGGTGGTCAGCACGCGTTGGATTCCCTCACGATTGTTTTTCACCAGGGCTGTGTTCTTACGGCTGCTCATGAAGGCCCACATCTTCTCATACGTTGAGATCTTCGACTTCTGTGGGAAAAGGAAAAGAAATGGTCAGTGTGATATAAAATACGGAACATTCGGGGAACAAAAAAACTGGCACCTGCTCACTTTAAAGAACGTCATGGTGGAACCATCCCTCACGGCTCCGTACTCGATCTTGGTTTGCTTGGCGAGATCATCGGCCGAGTCGATGGGCGAGTCCATGCGCTCAACCGTGAGAAATGCAGCTAGATTTGCAGTGTATGATGAGATGATGATGAGCGTGAAGAACCACCAGATGCCCCCAACTATCCTAGTAGACAAAGCTTTCGGCATCAGCTCGGAACCTGGGGAGGCAAAAGTAACGTCCGCATACATTTTCCCAAAAGATCGATAGAGAGTCATTGATGGACTTGAACTATGTCAATTGATTCAAATAGCTGAAGTTGCTACCTTGCTGCATTAGAGCTCCAACCCCAAACCACACACTGTTGATAAGCGTAAAATTGTTCTCCACTACATCAGAGTCAGGGTTGCAGGGGTGTGGATTGTACCATTCATAAGGCGTGAACCTACAGTACACACAATACGCAAACACTTAACCTTTATAATCCGTCTCAAGTCCACCATTGTTTTGTCAAGATGTCAGAGTTCAGCTAAATGTGTCCGGATTGGATATTTGAAAGCTGCCTTTACCTGGCAATAACAAAAAGGACACAACTGACTCCTAGGCAGGCGAGTAGGACGTACATCCAGATATCAGGGGACAGCGGGTTCAGGAAGGAGAAGACACCTGGGTTTGTGCCGTTGGGTTTGTGGTACAGGATGGAGATTCCCAGGGTCATGAAAGGTTTGGAGAAATCGATGACCTTCTCCCTAACATAGGTAATGGTGAGCGGGGCCACTGCTAAATCTGCCACCTGGAGGAAAAAAAAAATAAATAATTTTTTTTTTTTTGGAAACATTATGATTGTGATCATCAGCTGCAATTTCGGTAAATATCCTAAACAGGAGCAAAGAGATAACATCATCAAAAGGGTCCCAGGTCTGGCCAAACTGAATGGCCAAACTGTACCCAAATCTATTATACATTGCATTAGCAAGTAGATGTTAGCTAGCTAACAAAGTGAAATTAGCATCTAGAACAAATATTTCTACTTTTGCATTTTATTTGAGCTTTGAGTGGAATTTGGCCCGTACTTTTAATACTTGAAGGTGAGTATTTCTCTACTTTTACCAAAGTACACAAGTAAATACAGGACTTCTGCTTATACTTGAGTAATATTTGCGTTAGGGAATCTTTACTTTTAATCTAGTACAGGATTTGTGTACTTTGTCCATCTCGGGCGCCCATCAAAGTATATTTGTATAATTCCGTACAGCAGTATGGTATCCTACACTTAGGATGTAGCTCATGTATGTGCCTTTAGCTCAGACGTTTGATGATGTCATCTTCTCCACTTCAGGACATGCATTATAACAGTATCTGTCACTATCTGCCATTGGTACAGTCTCTGTTTTCTTCAACTGTACCATTCATCTTTCTTTTAAGATTTGCATATTCAATCTATTCTGATGTTTTACATGTGCAACATACATTATCTATGAGCTCTCGAACCATGCCGTTCCATTCCCCCTTATCATTCTGGGCACCATATTTGCCGTCCGAGACGAGTTTGACCTCATAAGAAAATCCCAGGATGTTGGACAGCTCCTTCAGCAGGTCTAAGCAGTAACCCTCGAAGCGGTCGTTCCCGTATAGCGGCTTGTCTGATTTCTTATACATCACATATGGGTTTTCCTGCCAGACAAAATGTAGTTTGTGAACAACTTGAACATTTAGTTCCTCACATTTCTTGCTCCAGAACAGGTACCTGTTCTCTGGAACAAGTACAATTAGGAATATCATGAGTACATTAAAAAAAAAAAAAAAACATGGAATATTTTTAGACCATGAACATTAATGTAGCTTCCAAAATATGACCCACCAGTCAGAAACGTCTGGTTAGTTTTCACCAGAGGATCAACCAGGACTAGTTCTAGTGCCTTGGCCAGAGTTCTACCTCAAGAGCAGGTGGTGTTCTCTGGTCAGTGATACATAGATGCGTGAATTATTCTATTATGTGTATTCTTACTTATGATCTTTAGTATTGTTGTGGCTGTTTGTTTCAAAAATTGTCCCTTTAAGGTAGTGAATAAGATAATGTGGATACCAAAGTTTGAGCACTAGTTTCACGCATTTTATCCCCGAATGTCAGAGAGCTAAGCCTTGCTAGGCTATTTAGACTACTACATCAATAATTATCGTATTTCTGTTCCAAGTCTTGGGGTTGTCCCCTTAGTCTGCCAAAACAATATGGATTTAAACTTTTTCAGCAATGCTGGCACGGAAGGGTTCGATAGGGATACTGTATCCCTGTTGGTGCCACTGAAGTGAGCATGAAAATGCCTAAACAAACAAGCTTAGCATATTCGTCCTACACTAATGCAGCTTCGGTTGATATACAGTAGTATACATTATCATGGTGATAAAGATGTATTCAGGATTAAGAACTGAAGCTTCCATTCTGAAACCTTACAGTATTAACGGAACAAAACGTACTGTACCTTTACAATGAACGAATCACTTCACATTGTCCTATTGATAGGCCTCGATTTGATCAAGCTAGGACATATTTTAAAACTATTTCTTGACAATCTTTACCAGGATAGTTGTGACGATCAGAGTCCGGTTGGCCATGGATTCCGTAACGTTACCCGACTTGTCTTTGCCGTCTGTCAAGTTAAGACCTGTGTTAGAGTTCCAGACCCCAATCTGTTAAACAGTACATAATATGATATCACATTTTTATCCTTTTCTACAGTCTGTAAATATAAAACTAAACATCAGTTTATTTTTAATTATCTAGAAGATTTTACAAACTCACTCAGTCACTCATCATCTATACCGCTTAATCCTGTATTCAGGGTCACGGGGGCCTGGAGCCGATCCCAGGAGACTCAGGGCACATGGCAGGGTACACCCTGGACAGGGTGCCAATCCATCGCAGGGCACAGACACACACACATACACGCACTCATTCACACACTACGGGCAATTTGGGAACGCCAATTAGCCTAACCTACATGTCTTTGGACTGTGGGAGGAAACCGGAGAACCCGGAGGAAACCCAGCAAGCACAGGGAGAACATGCAAACTCCATGCACAATCGAGCCTGGCCGGGGATCGAACCCGGACCCTGGCGGTGCAAGATGACAGTGCTAACCACTACATTTACAAACTGTATTTCTAGAAAAATTCTGAAGCAATACAGAGTATTGTGAAATATTAGGAAGAGCACAACAATTTTGGGATTGAAGTGGAAAGAAGGGAAAGGTGAAAGTTTTTTTTATTTTATTTTATTAATGATGATTTTTAAATGATTTCAATAATAATAATGAATTAACAAATAACGTTCAAAAATAAGGTAAATCTGCAAAATAAGGTCAATCTTATTTATATTTTTAGTCTAAGATAGCATTTCTAAATCAATTACCCAAAACTGAATGATCTCTATATACTACACCGTTAGCCTGTTCTATTATCAGTTGGTTTACGGTAGCTTAGCAGCAGTAATATTCTTTAAGTGGCCAGCTTTGTGTATTTAAGGCTGGGAGGGGTAAACGGCTGGGGAGGAAGACTCAAAGCCATCCTGCGAAACAAACCTTCTTCCACACTTTATGAAAACGCCCAGGATCCGACTTGTGTAAAGTCAGAGAAAAAGAGAGAAAATTCCGATAAATAATTGATGGACTAATAAAAGTATTATTAATGTAATAACGTTAAAGGAAATACAACCACATTGCAATTGATAGAAACATATACCCTGCTAAATCCTTATACACGCTGTGTCTCGAATAAGGGTATTTATTTATAGTCCATAGAATTAAAGTAAGTAATGACTGTAATTTTCTGATTATTAAAATAATATAAATATGAATTTTTAAATAAATCAATTGCTATAACATTAAGAACTCAGATTTTAGTCCTTATCACAAACATTGCACTAAACATGTAATCACTGTAATAATACTGGCACCAATACAATAATGAAGTTATTATTGTTTTTTTAAGGTCATTACAGAAATACAACTAAAAGTGTACCAGAAAAAGGGAATAATATCGGTAGTATTCACTACAATCACTACACTAGCAAAGGCACCACTATAAAAATGGCGTCATTAGGATGGCGTCATCCTAATCAGATTATTGCTATTATAACAATCATCATTAAAATAATTAGCTCATTCATGTAATTATCATTAAATTACTATAATGTAATGAATATTGCTATATAATAATATATAATAATCAGGTCATGATGGTATTTAAAGTCATCATAGCTATTTGCTTGATACTGTAATAATGAGATCCTTGTGTAATAACGAGGTCATTACGAAGTCATTATGAGGTCATGATCACTGAAGTCAAGCATCATCACTGGAATGATCAGATCGTGACTCTAGTAATTAGACCATCATTACCGTAAAGCAACCACTGTAATAATGATGTCACATGATGTCACTGTCATAACTTGATTACTAATCATTCTGATAATCGTAATCTATGCTCTAACTGTGTGTATGTGTTTGTGTGGGAGTGTTTGTGAACCTTTTCCATGCCGTCTTCTTTCAGGCTGATGATGTCCAGGTCAAAATCTTTCCTCAGTCCGTCCGTCCTGTTCAGGATGATCTGTCCAGTTAACCCGTTCCACTGTGACTAACAAGGAAAACGGGACACGGCGAAAAGACTGACGGACAGAACGAAGGCAAATGTGCCAACTGGAAGAACTTTTAATAATGTTAATGATACACTGTAACTGATTGAGGTATGTGAGGAACTGGACTGGCTGGCTTCATGGAATTCTGGGAACACTGATCTAACAGCATCCAATATTATTTAATAATGAATTTCTTTGAAACTACCACTCACCTCTTTAAATGTGTTGATGAAGCGTGAACCAAAGCGCCATGGTTTGTGTCGGTGGCACTGCAGCGAGCTGACGGTGATCTGTGCCGCCCTCTGTGCCGCCGCTGCCACCATGAACACGGCATCGTACATCAGAGCCGCTTCGGTCTGATTTCAGTCAACAATAGAATACCTTGTATAATATAGGCTACAGAGTGTGTGATTGGAGTGTGTGTGTGTGTGTGTGTGTGTGTGTGTGTATGTTTGTTCATGTTTATGTACAGTGTGTTGTATATTATAGATGAACACATAGAGTATAGTGATTTAATTAGTATAGTCTTTTGTGTGTTATGTGTTATCAAATAAACTTGTCTGTCATTTTGGGATGATGTCTAACCGTCATTATGCCCTCCATTATGCCGGTGTCGAGTTTCGGTGGACCCTGAACTCTCTCCATGGACCATTTCGCCAGCACCGATGCCACCTGAGGGTTGTCAACGTTCAGAAGGCGGAAACCTGTCATGTTCACGCCGCTGTAGCGGTACGGCTCCAAATCCAGAGCATACAGGTCCTATAACACAACATGACACAAGGGTAAGATAAAAAGATGTTTTCTTTTCTGGTATGAATTCACGCCACTTGTCTTGTTTGCCTTGTTATATGCCTTTACATTTAAAAAGATAGTATGTAATTATGAGCCAACAAATCTGCTAGATGTTGCTACGTACTGTACGATGGAGTTGCTAAAATAATACACCAGCTAAGTTCAATATACAGTTCAAATTTTGTCCGAACAGATGATCCAACAATTCTTCAAGAATGTATTGTGTATTCGAACCTTAGGAAATTTGACTTACTAGTGTGGTGAAGAAGAAATGGTAGTACTCAGTCATCATGCCCATAGAAAGTAACTATAGAGAAAGACAAAGAAATTTTAGTTATATAAATTCATATATATATATATATATATATATATAGACAGTGAAACTTTGGATTACGAATGTAATTCGTTCCGGAAGTGGGCTCGTATATCAAAACACTCATAAACCAAATCGTATTTTCCCATAGGAAATTATGAAAACTCAAACTGAAAGTGAAAGTGCACGGTGTCAAATGACGTGCGCTCACTCAACCTGCAGACTGATATATATATATATAGAGAGAGAGAAAATGGATCTTTAACTTCTCTAATGAGACTTTCTTTTGCTTTACACACGCATAATAAACAGTACACGTGTGTTATATACACACATACAAACACAAAATAAAAAATGTTTTACGTGCACACGCGTTGTCACATTGTTATAGTAAACAGTACACATGCGTATGGATGTTGATTATATCAGTGAGAGACACGCACTAAGACCCAGCAGGGGAGACGGTTACCCACAATGCCGCAGCGCAAGAGAGAGAAAAACCGTTGGCTCAGTTGTGATCACATGACGCTCGGCGTCAACACAAGAAGCGCATGCGTGATACATGATACTCAGTACTCATAAACCAAGACTTGTTCGTTTTCCAAGTCAACATTTATTAAAAATCTTTCCTCGTCTTGCGGAACAGGTTCCACTGTATAGTGCATTCTAGTGTAAGCATTTCACTGCATATCGTACTGTGTATGACTGTGTATGTGACCAATAACATTTGAATTTGTGCTGAGCTCGGGAGAACATTTGGCATGCATTACCTGTTTTAACACCTCGGCTGAGGTCTGGTATGAGCAGTCGAAGATGACGCAGAACTCTTTACCCTTCTTCATCTCTTTGAGAAGTGGCCGAGCGTCCCTGTTCCCCACAGGTAGCTGCCGGATCTTAATCTTGATGCTATAGCGGGATGGAGCTTTAATCAGCTCCTGCAGACGAATCAGGCCTTTAAAACAGATAAGGTGTTGAACACAGTAAGGTGTTGAATTTATACAGCCTTCTGCTATACATTTGCTTTCTTGTTCAGACCCTTCTTTAGCTCAGTACTGACCACACTAACCACACCCACTAATTCAGTACAGCATATTGGTCCTATACTGTGTTTTTATTTTACAGCTGAAAGCAGTCCCCTGAAAGTTCCCTCCTAAGTTTCCTATTTTAGTCAAATTTTGCGAATGTGTACTTCTCAGCATAGATAATCTCACAATTTATTTTATGTTATGTTGTTTTATCTTCAATCTTCCCCTAGTTTGGTTATTTGACACCTCCCATCCACCAACCAGTTTTGACCTAATGGACGGACATCAGTCAGGAAGGTTGAGTAGCACGAGCTTGCTGCAAGACATGAAGACAAAACATGAATGATCCATATCCACTCAAACTACTGCTTATGCTACATCACTGGCAGCGAGACACACTCTGAGGAAAAAAATAACTCTGTATACAGGGGCTCACAAAAACCCATAATTGGCAACTGCCTTCCTGACTGACAAGGTAAAAGCTCTCTAGGACACATAGGCTTTTATGCAATTGAACTTGAGATCTCCAAACAATAGAATGAATGATTTTCTGTTGCAGCGCTTCAGTGTTCTTGGAAAATATGAAAATTTCTCAGCTTTTGTCTAAAGTACAGCTGTCTTCTGAGATGCATTTGTGCATCATGTACTGTATGCCCTTCTCAAAGAAGCCAATCCTATAATTATGTTTACTACATAAAAGTAAATGAAACCCAATCCTACCAGCTGAAAGAAAGTTTGACCAATCCCATTAGTTCCCACAGATTATTTAATAAATCCAAACCATAAATTTGTTTGATAAATCCCACCCACTCTGACAGAAGGTTCAATCAATCCTACCCAATCTGACAGAAAGTTTGTCCAATCCCGCCCACTCTGACACCAAGTTTGACCAATCCCGCCCACTATGACAGAAAGTTGGACCAAGCCCGCCCACTCTGACAGAAGGTTCAATCAATCCCACCCACTCTGACAGAAAGTTGGACCAAGCCCGTCCACTCTGACAGAAGGTTCAATCAATCCCACCCACTCTGACAGAAAGTTGGACCAAGCCCGTCCACTCTGACAGAAGGTTCAATCAATCCCACCCACTCTGACAGAAAGTTTGATCAATCCTGCCTACTCTGACAGAAAGTTTGACCAATACCACCCAATTTTACAGATAGTTTGATCAATCCTGCCCACTATGACAGAAAGTTGGACCAAGTCCACCCACACTGACAGAAGGTTCAATCTATCCCACTCACTCTGACAGAAGGTTTGACCAATCCCACCCAATTTTACAGAAAATTTGACCAATCTCGTCCACTCTGACAGGATATTTGACCAATCCCACCCTCTCTGACAGAAAGTTTGACCAATCCCACCCACTCTGACAGGAGGTTCAATCAATCCTACCCAATCTGACAGAAAGTTTGTCCAATCCGCCCACTCTGACACCAAGTTTGACCAATCCCGCCCACTATGACAGAAAGTTGGACCAAGCCCGCCCACTCTGACAGAAGGTTCAATCAATCCCACTCACTCTGACAGAAGGTTTGACCAATCCCACCCAATTTTACAGATAGTTTCCAATCCCGCCCACTATGACAGAAAGTTGGACCAAGTCTGGCCACTCTGACAGAAGGTTCAATCAATCCCACCCACTCTGACAGAAGGTTTGACCAATCCCACCCAATTTTACAGATAGTTTGACCAATCCCGCCCACTATGACAGAAAGTTGGACCAAGCCCGCCCACTCTGACAGAAGGTTCAATCAATCCCACTCACTCTGACAGAAAGTTTGACCAATCCCACCCAATTTTACAGAAAAGTTGACCAATCCTGTCCACTCTGACAGGATATTTGACCAATCCCACCCTCTCTGACAGAAAGTTGGACCAAGCCCGCCCACTCCGACAGAAGGTTCAATTAATTCTGCCCACCCCGACAGAAAGTTTTATCAAGCTCACCCACTCTGACAGAAGATTTGGCCAAGACCACCTGCTCCCACAAACACTTCCAATCATACAAGCAGCAACAGGAATCCGGCCCAATGCCAACCACTCCTGCAAAGAAATGATGTATTTATTGCTTTTATTACTGATAAACCCCTCTTACCTGTTGCATCCTCATACACTACAGTGACACTCTTCCATTTGTAGAAATGCACAATGTCGAGCACGGCCCGGCTAATGGAGGCATACTCCGGGTGCAGGTTGACATAGAAACTGTCCCTGTTGTCCAGAGATGGATGTTTCCAACGTGTCTGTATGTGAGGAACCTCTAGTGCATTACAGATGGACTGCACGGCACTGACTGAGGAGCTATGGGAGGGGCCAAAGACTGCAGCCACGCCCAGTGACAGCTGATCACAGGCTGAAAGTACATGAGAGGTGTGAAGGTAAGGAACATCAAAACACAGTGAAGTCATCCTTATGTACTGAGAGACATTTGAATATATATATATATATATATATATATATATATATATATATATATATATATATATATATATGTTATTCATTTATGTATTTATTTTTTGATGGGGTTTTTTCCCCTTAGCAAGTGTTCACCACATAGCAAGTGGTAGACAAGTTTTACCTGCACACCCGTCCTGCCCCAACCCACCTATTTCTCTAGGTTTGGTATTATATACAGGCTTAGAGTTAAGGGCCTTGACATAGTGCCCAAAAATGATTACCCAGAGCCTTAACCACCTGAGCCCCCACTGCTCCTGACAATATGCTTGACCATTATTAGATTTTTGCTTTAATGTTATATGCTTAATTTTACAGCAAAGTGGAAAAACATAATTTCTTTCCTCAGTGCTTTTTCTTTAAAGCTTTGTCATGTTTAATGGAAAGTACTTGTGTTTCCTACCGATATCCCAGACATTATTAAAAAGCCTCTTCGTGGACAGAAGACTACATGTAAGAAATTCGTAAAAATTTTGGGAATGGAAAATGTCAGAAGAGATGAGCAATAAAATAATACAATCTGTTGCTCCAAAACTCTAATTTACCTCTCCTCGAGGCTTCAAAGCTGTCGAACATGTTGATGCGCTGGATGTCGTAGGTAAGCGTTGTGTTGGGCATAAGTGTCCTGTTTCGGTTGATGCTGGTCACAGCGAATTTAAAGGCTAGCTCCTCCACACTCACTGGCTCGTTCTCAAATGTCTCAAAGATACCACCTGCACACACAAACAGCGTTAGAGCCTAAAGATATTAGATACAATTACTTGTGCGTCATTTGAATCTGAAAATGTCTTTTCCAATATTCTTACATTAATGATTATAGCTTGTCCCATGGTACTTTTGCTCCGTTTCCTAATTCTTTATCCACCAATTCCAAATTAAGGAATGTAAACAAATATAAAAACTAAAGGGTTACTAGTGTACGGTTCTTATTTAAACGGAAAAAAAAAAACGGTCTCATTAGAAAGATACTCAGCTAGCGGGATTTCATGCCGTTTACACATCCCTCAATTTCATTAAGCTGTTATCTCTCATAAGGATTTTTGGAAACATCCAGCTGCAAAAACAATTCCGAATAGTAGAAGCTGCATGAAGGCATGACCCAGTTCACAGGCCAATAGAATGTCATTTACCACTTTAACCAGCGCTGTCTCAGCACTCTGATGAAAACTAAAACGATTTCATGTACTGTATATAACTCCTATAGAAGGAGGGGCAAAGACAAGTTCACCCGAACCACCAGACGCCAGCCGATGCACTGTGCCACCGTGGTAGCTCTGGCCCCTTAGGCATGATTCCGCTAAACCCAAGAAGGTGTGCTGTGGTTTGAGGCACATTTGCAAAAGCACATCATTGCTACTAAATAAATAAATAAATAAAAACTAGCATTTTTTTTTATATCACCATCACTACCCATTATGAATCATACAAGGATGAACAGAAGGAGGAAATGGTAAAATTAAGTCAAATAAAGTGTGCGTGTGTGTGTGTGCATGAGAGAGAGAGAGAGAGAGAGAGAGAGAGAGAGACAAAACAGTACATTACTAGGCTGATCCAAGCACAGCCCACACAATTGTTTCATTTTTATTTGCTGGAATGCATCTGATTTGTAGTCAAAAAGTGCAAGATGTGTAATTTCTTTCTCAACAAGTAGACGCCGGATCTTTGGTTGAATTAGGTTTTAATGCAACTTGCACCTGTGTGTGGCATTTGTTACTATGGTAACCATCAGTCACTTTAGTCAATGTACCTCATCCATATGTAACGTATATGGAGTCTCGCTTATGTGAATGTCACACGAATTCTGATCGGCTTGGTCGTTACAACATGTGAGATATTGGGATGCGATTTCAGTTGACAAAAAAAATAATTGAAAAATGTCAGATTTTTTTGAGTGCTGTCATGCCACATGAGGAAACAGATCAATATTACTATTGGCTTTTGCAGGTATATAACTAGCTGTGTACTGAATGAGCTCGAAAAATAAATAAATCTCAATATTCAAACCCAGTCTCACTGAACAGCCGATTCAAATACAACCTTAAAAAACACAAGGAGTTAATCTTGGTCTTGACAGAAAAGATTCACTGCTGACTTGCTGAATTAGAGAGACGTGGATTCCTGTCATGACTGGAAAAAAAACAAAACTTGAGTTGTTCAACCAGAGAGGTATAAATCTTTGAATGATTTAATGATTTGCTAAATGATTCTCTGGCTTGAACAAAACAATTCACTGATTCAAACACTGAATCGTTTGAACATTAGAACATAAATGGCATCAAACTAATTTGTTAGTATTTCAAATTGCATGGAAATACTAAGATTCTGGAAAAGATAGTAGCGCAACGGCTATGTTCATATCTACATAGAAATACCATAAACGAACTGTATCAGTCAGGACTGAGGCCTCATCACAGCACAGAGGCCGCCTATTGGCCTCTGATCAGGGTTTCGTCACTATGCTTGTGTTACTCGACCTCAATGCAGCTTTTTGGGGGGATTTCCCCCCGATTTTCTCCCTAATTTAGCCGTGTCCAATTCCTCCCCGTCACTAGGGGGCTCCCACATTAAGGCTACTACTACCACTCAGCCGGGAGGGCCAAAGACTATCACGTGTTTCCTCTGAACCACGTGACGCCAGTCTTTTCGAACCGCTCGCTCACGAACCGTTGGGGGCGGAGTAACACTCGGAGGACGGCGCTATCCGCCCCTTCCGCTTTCGTGAGCTCACTGACGCCCCTGATTGGCTGTAGAGCCGTGATTAATGTGGGAGCACTAAGTACCTCTCATCCCTCCCCTCTGAGAGACCTCGGCCAATCGTCTCTCTCTAGGTAGGCCTCCGGCTGTAAGAGGTTACAGCATCACCCGGGGATCGAACTCACAATCTCCGAATGATAGGGCTAGCACTTTACCACTGCTCCACTCGGAGGCCTTTGTTTAATTTGTTAATTTATTTGTTGGGCTTTGGAATAAATAATTGGAAGATTTCATTATTTCTCATGGGAAAATTTGATTTGGTTTATGAGTGTTTTGGAATACGAATCCACTTCCGGAATGAATTATGCTCGTAATCCAAGGTTCCACTGTACTCTGCAAATTTAAAGGTACATTAATTCAGCTATAATGTTATAGCTTAATTCACAAGATTGTCACTGAGACTTGAGCTCACAAATGGCCAGTACCTATAAATGCATAAAGGATAAACCAAGAACACAAAATCGATCCATCCGAAAGCTGGGTGAGTATAATTACTGTACGATACTAACAGATTAACTTGACCAGTAAAATTACAAACACCACCTATTTGGTGATTAGTAATCATATCCTGTACCTTGAGGCTGACATGGCTGGGTTTTAGAAGCTAAACTTTTACTCTGTGTCACCATGGGCACCAGAATATATCACCTGCGCTTTTTATAGATGTTGTGACCTCGTCAGTGAGAACATGCAGAAATAACACACTTGTTAAAATATGGTAAAAGACGTTTTTTTGTTTGTTTTTTTTCGGAGAAAGGAAGAAATATTCTAAAAAAACTAACTTCCAAACTGAGCTATGAATCATTTCATCTTTCTGCACGATAAGTTTCTTGTTTATAATTTTCCTACTGATGGTAAAATAGTAAATCAGAGGAGTGCATATACATAAAATATAAAATATATGTATGTAATAAAGTGTGTGTTTGTGTTTGTTTGTGGTCGATTTGTTAAACAGTGTTCATTGCCATGCGGAGTTGCATGTAAAGGACTCGAGGACAATCACTGCACTGTTTAGTCCATGTATTCACCCAGGACTCTAAAAGCCTGCCCTGAGCCACACTCTCTCTCTCTCTCTCTCTCTCACACACACACACACACACATCTCCATACACAGCCAGTCTGAGAAAGAATGACATATTTACATTTGTATCTGATGGTAATGATTAGGTTACGGCCTTTAATATGTGTCTCTATGAATGTTTATGTCCTGCCTAATTGTGTTATTATTTGTGAAATAGACCCCATTTTTTAGAAAAGCACTACACTTTAGAGTAGATTGGATTTTATATTGAAGTTCTGATGTCTAACGCTTTTATATCATGCTATTTAATGTATAACACATATAAACAGCAGCACTAATGCAGGGTTATTCCATGATGGCTGCCTTCCAGCTGATCGTTCTGGGAAATTGTCTGAAAGTTGTTCATGCTTTTTCGTACATTCATTTATTACAGAATCGCATTCATGGCCAGGTAGAGCAAACATTATCTCATACACTCATTGTCCACTTCATGAGGAAAACCTGTACATGTGGCATCAGTGCAAAGCTATGCAGATACAGATCGAGCTCTCCAGTTCTAGACTTGGCTGTGATACGGATGTTGATATGAGGAGATAATGATGATGATGATGACGATGATGATCATAGTGATGATGAACAAAGAGGAAAACGCTCAGCTGACGCGAAGTCCATAGTAACTCAAATAACCACTCTGTAAAACCACGGCGAGCAGACAAGCAGCTCAGACACACAGCACATCAACGCTCGTTTCAGATGGGCTCCAACAGCAGAATACTGCACTCGTTTCCACGAGTATCAGCCATCAGCGGGTACCTGAGGTTTGCAGTTTCAGTGAACCCCATGACAGGTTACGTCTCACAATGTTTTATTCCTTGCTCATTATTATGTTAATTGGATGCAGTCTAACAGGAGGTTTAAAGCTTTGAAAACCCTGGCAAAGACAGTGGAAGGTCACAATACAACACTGCAACATACAGACCAGATTATGCAAACAGAGAGAGAGACAGAGAGAGAGGATTCATTTGGATTAAACATGGTTAGATTACAGTGTGTTTCGTAAATCTCACGCTTCTGGGTTTCTGTCTCAATAAACCATGCTAGATACGGCACGCGGTTTGGCCTAGATCAGACTGAGATTCAGGATTAGACCTCCAAAGCGATTTGACTGAAGCAGATGTTTAACAGTAGAGCAAATTACATGGTTTTGCCCTTCAGTTCAAATGTAGTCGATTCAGGCAACGAAAAGCCCGTTATAATCTGAACTAAAGAACATCTATACATTTTACCGCATTGTACGCATTACAGTGTTTAGCTGTATGTAAGGATTCCTTTATGTTTAAAGTTCAAGGTCCAAACAACATTAGATCTCGACCTGGTTTTAGACATTTACAGAATGGGAAAGGCCTGTCTCAAATACAGCTGCTCCAACTGGCCTTTTTTTTATGCTTTTCTGTTTCCAGTACATTCAGACATTCAGAATGTGATGATCTCTCCGTCACTCGTGGCTAGTGGTGATGCGACATGCTTCGTCCTCAGTGATGGTGATTAGGTAGCCAGGTCCGGGTCGCAGGGAATCCAGAGCCTGTCACTAACTTCAAGACAGGAACACATCCTGCTAGGGACTCACCCGTCCATCTCAAGTCAGGAGCTCAGACAAGAGGAGAGCATGTGAAACTATGGGGGATTCTTTGTTTTTTTTTTTTTTTCAAATCTTGCGCTCTTGAGCTCACTTTTTAACGACAAAGCAACCAAACTGTTCAAATAAAGCAAGAAGGCACTTCATGTCTCAAACATACTTCGGAAATTCAAAGGTGTAAATGTAAATACATATAATCCAACTGTCTCTGTGTAAAAAGCCAAAGATGTATTTAAAATGTTATGCTGGTAAATATCTAGTATCACCGACTTTTGGGACTTTACAGGCTCTATACAAAAAACGCAACCTGGATCAACAGGATCAATCTGGGGCCCCTTAGAAATTCATTCATTCATTCATTCATTCATTTCTTTCTTAATTTACCTCTTAGTAAATTTAAATTATGTCACAGCAACAAATTGTGGATTTAAAAGGAAAATATTTTACATCAAACATACAGTACATTGGAACACTAAAACTCTTTTGTCTCATTTCAGGGCACAGATGCATTTCATTACCTAATGCTCAAAGTAATTAAACATATGAAGTAGTGTTAACTTAATTGCAATTAGTTCAAATTAATCAACCTTGATGGGTATTGAGAAAATTTAGGTATTCATGAGTTTGTAGAAATGACACGTTTCCAGTTTGCTGAACAAATTTGATATTTTAAGTAACTGTAGGTACTTAAGTAACAGTAACTGTCACCTTAAAGTTCCACCAACTTAAAATCTTTCAGACTAGTGACTTTGTGTCTGACGTCATCAGGGCAATAGGGCACTGGTGGCTCAGCGGGAGGTGTTTCGTCCAACGCCGGGAGCAGCCGAAAGACCAACAACAATTTATTTGATTTGCAAAAACTAAAAAAAATGATAATTGCTATTAAATAGTATGAGTTTGGCTACTCAATAATGCAAGTAAAGAACGATTAATATGTATGAGTACAACATACTCAAAAACCGATAGTTCTGTTCACGTAAAAGTGGAAACATCATTACTTAAAACATTTGATGTAACTGATTACTTCAAATTTTTTGAGTTTTGCCAACTTATTCGTGTTTACAGTGTGGATAAGAGCCTTGCTCAAGGGCCCAATAGTGGCTGCTCGGTGTGCTGGGGCTTGACCATGTCTGGTCCCTTAACCATTGAACCACTGCTCATCAATCTATGTTGTCATAGGATTGTATGCATATTGAGTGTATTTACACAAGTGAACCTTACACTCTCTTGCGAATTTCATCAGAACACACTTCTTGCTCAGTCCCTTATTAGTTATTTTGAGACTGGACTACTGCAACTCACTCCTGGCAGAGCTGCCTCTGCGCACCATCCGTCCTCTGCAGCTGATCCAGAATGTGGCTGCATGACTTGTTTTCGACCTTCCTAAAGTTCTGCCACACCACCCCACTGCTCCGTCCACTGGCTTCCCATCGCTGCCTGCATCAGATGCGAAACACTGATGCTTGCCTACAAAGCTCAAAACGGCCCAGCACCCACTTCGGTCAAATCACTGTTCACACAAATCCACGTCCTCTCTGATCTCCCAGCACTGCTCAACTTGTCCCACTCGTCCCTACACATGCACCTAGACTTTTTTCTGTTCTGGCACTTAGGTGGCGCAATGAAACACCTTCCTCTAGATGTCCGTACACCCGAGTCACTGGGAATCTTTAAAAACGTCGTCTAAAAACCTGTCTGTTTCTATCCAGATCTTGACGCTTTTCTGATAAATGAGAAGAATTAATATACCAGAAATCTCGTGCTTTTTTCCCCCTCTGCTCCACTCAACATGTATATTTTTATATGTATAAACATATAGGAATGTGTTTATTCTTCCTGCTGGAAGTCTTAACCCAGTTTGTCTCATACGTTCAGAAACTGCGGTGCTAATCTGAAGCGCCACTGTGTGTTAAAGCACGTGGCATTAGAGCAAACAGATCTGCAGCAGTCCAGGGTGAGGGTGTGTAAAATACAGTGGGTCCCCTACATACGAACATTTGATTCGCAAACTTGAAGATACAAACAAACCAGCATTGTTTGCGCATGTTCAATTGCCGAAGTCAGATCACATACACACTGGCATGCATTCTCCGTGTGTGTGTGTGTGTGTGTGTGTGCCGTGTGCATCCCAGAATGTCCGGAAGCAAGCATAAAAGCAGCGGTGACGAATCAGGTACTGCTAAGAAACACCAAGTAATAACGAAGGAGACAAATGTGAGAATAATTGACAGACTTCGCTCATTCTATTAACATGCATGATTCAATCATCGGCACGATTCGAATGAACAAGTACTAGATCATGGAGCATGTCAGTTTTATACTGTGTATAGCCAATTGGGTTGGTATCCTTGTACCTGTTCAATGTTTGTTGGATTTACGAGCAAGCTTTTGGAACACAAATCGTTCTTATGTTGGGGACTTCCTGTACTGAACTGAACTGAGTGCTCGGTATGACAGAGCAACCAGAGGCCTTTCACATTCACTTACAGCCTCGCAGCGTGCAAATAAGAACTTGCTAATTTCTCTGCTTGGCCTCACGTAGTTACTAAAATGAACAAACCTGAATCCTAACGAAAAACGTGAAATTCGCACCCGTGCTCAAAGAACATTTTATTGTCCGGACCTTCTTAAATTTTGATCTTCAAAATACAACAGTGTGTGATTGATAGTATGTGATAGTAACCTAGTAATCGGTGTAAGGATCTGTCCAATTACAGAAACTTAAAATATTTTTTGTAAGTCGCTCTGGATAAGAGCATCTGTCAAGTGCCTACATATAATGTGAATGTAACTCAGGACCCCTGATCTGGAGCAAGCGCGTGATCCCGGGTTTTGGATGAGGATGAGGAGTCTATCCTGGGAACTCTGGGTGTGAGGCAGAAGGCTGGACGGGAAACAAATCACCCATGAATATCTTCATAGCATAAAGTACCACACTGAGTCACACACATATACAGGAATATTTCTAACGACTGATGCACTGACTGGGATGTTTTATGGAAGATATGGGGGTGAAGCACAACACTCAGAGAAAGCCCGCAGCGCACGCGCACAACCCCATCTCCGTGCAGTAGCGAAAATAAAAATCGGCATTAGTTTTAAATTCCTCGGCAGAGTTTTAAGGTAGTACATCTGCAGTAAAGTTCATCGCGCGCGCGCTACTGTACGTACCGATGCGCAAGACGTTTTGCTGCGCGCTCGCGAGGACGCACAGCATCAGCACGAGCGACCAGGGAAGCCGTTTCTTCCTCGCCATGGCGCGCGCGCGCGCGCACGGAGCTTCGCCTCAAGCGTGGAGAACTCTCATCATCATCATCATCATCATCATCCTTCTTCTTCTTCTTCTTCTTTCTTCTTCTACGTGTTCTCCTTCTTTTCACGCGCTCTACGCACGCACGAGCCAGAAATAAAGTTTAGGCGTAGAGAAGCGATGGAGCGCGCGCGCGCGCGCGCGTGTGTGTGTTTATGTAGACCAATTGGATGAAAGTAAAGGCGGGGCTCCAGTGAAACTTATATTTTCAATTCATTTTCAATATGTTTATTATATATAGCTGATACTGTGTGTGTGTGTGTGTGTGTGTGTGTGGCTGTGTGTATATATATATATACACCCTAACCCCAACCCAAAAAATGTATACACACTTCAGGAAAATAGAAATAGTATGATGCATATTCCATTTATATTATATTAATAATATTACCATATTATTATCATAATATTATGAGATATGTCAATATATAATGTATAGCAATATACTTATTATAAAAATATTTATACAAGTTTTTCATTACCTGAAGTGTATATACATATATATAGTACATGGAGTATACAGTATATGAGTGTACTGTATATAAGAGTGTGTGTGTGTGTGTGTGTGTGGTCCACGTACATGTATCCCTTCAACAGAGATGAACCGCTTATTTTTTAAACTGTGATTTAAACACAAAACTGTGTTTGGCGTGATAACATTATATGGTATTGGCTTCCACTGGATTGATGGCTAAATATTTTTTTATTTTATAAAATGTCCCTAGTTCACGGCAAGATTTTGAATCTGCTGTCGTTTCATTTTATTACAGTCAATGGGAAGGAGAGGATATAGAAAAGTTCATGTTTACACCTTGTTTACACTGGTTTTTTTTTTTTTCATCGCCAAATGCACTCCCTGTTCAGTAATCGGAGAGTGAATCACAGAAGAGGAATCAAAAAAGTAGGATAAAAATTTTTTTAAAAAACTCCAGCACGGTAAAATTCACTTAAACCACTTATACCATATATTAAATATGAACTACTCCAAGTAAAAATATTCAGTTTAGCTTCTCTCATTAATATCTATTGGTGCAGGTGTTTGTTTACATTGAGCAAGTAGCGCATTAGTAGCTTATTTTAAACTAGATTATTAAATCCGGCACATAACTGTTCACAACATCGCTTCTACTCAACATTTTGAATTCACTTTTGGTGCAGGTTAAACTTCAGACAGAGACATCTAAGCTCTGCAAAGGTTTCGTTAAATTCTTTCGCGCCCCCTGTTCGACGCATGTGCAGTATGCTGTAAAAACTTGAGGTTTATAATCAGGCACAAAACTGCTCATAACTTCCCTTCTACTCAACATTTTCATTTCTTTTATGGTGCAGGTTTAACCTGACAAAGTTCCATTAAATTCTGTCCAGCAAGTTTTGTGTGATGCTGTGATGCTGTATGTCTGGAATACGTCGAAAAGAGAGTTCTGACCAATATACAAACAAAACCTTTCTTTCATTTATATAGATATGTTCGTTATATTTTAAGTTATATGACTTATCATATTAATACACCATGCACTTCCAGGAGAATAAAAGTTTTGGGGGGTCAATTTCATCATCATCATCATCATCATCATCATCATCATCATCATCATCATCATCATCAAGGGATCTGGAGATTATCCAGGGAATCCTAGGTGTGAGGTGGGAATGCACCCTGGATGAGACACCAGGCTTTTGAAGGGCGTCATGAACACACTAACTCACACCAACAGGTTAGAAGAGCTAGGCTATATGATGGCATGATTTTGAGATATGGGAGGTAACTAGAGATGGTGAGGGGAACCTTCGTAGACATGCAGAGGACATGTTAATATGAAAAAAGCAGGTTTCAGGCAAGAGAATTCATACAATCAGAGACTGTTGAGTATTTTAATGATATTAAGAACACTTTAACTATGTTTAAAATGTCTTCAGGCTTTAACATCCATGCATATATACATAAGTGTGATACACACACACACACACACACAGACACACACACACACACACACACACACACACACACACATATATATATATATATATATATATATATATATATATATATATATATATATATATATATATAAACAAAGTCATGTTACTGAGAAAACACTAAACAAAAATTCAGTCTTTTTTTTTTTGGTGGATTTTTCCTCGATTTTCTCCCTAATTTAGTCGTGTCCAATTCCTCCCCGTCACTAGGGGGCTCCCACATTAAGGCTACTACTACCACTCAGCCGAAGACTAGGCGTAACACACTCACAGACGCCCCTGACTGGCTGTAGAGTCATGATTAATGTGGGAGCACCATGTACCTCTCATCCCTCCCCTCTGAGAGAGCTCGGCCAATCAGCTCTCTCTAGACCTCCGGCTGCGAGAGGTTACAGCACCACCCGGGATTCGAACTAGCGGCTAGCGATCTCCGGATGATAGGGCGAGAGCTTTAACCACTGCGCCAAACAAATGACATATTATATAAAATTCTCCTGCTAAAATGCTGTCCAATTGTCAAGACAATGCCCTTGAATGCCCACAAAGCAATAAATACAGCAAAAAAGGATGAAGAATGTAAAAATATTTACATATTGTAGATCGATAACATTGAACATTTGGGGAGGAAAGAAATTTTCAGTGCAATTTTCAGTCTCTGGCCTAGCAAAACCCTGTTTCGGAAACTGATGAACTCTGAGACGCAGATCATTTTTAAAGAAAATATCCCAGAAAATTTTATATGAGAATCTCCTCAATATCGCCCTGTATAAATATGCTTGTAATATTTGTAGAATATACATGATTTCTGAAAATGATTATAGATTTATTTCATATTTTTTAGTTAGTGTTTGGTAGCTAATTAAGTTCTACAGGTAAGCAAATAATAATGTTTGTTTTTTTTTTAATATGTGTATTTACTAGGAATGGGAATCACCAGGGACCTCCCAATACGACATTATCAAGATACCTAGGTGTATTGCAAATCTGTAAATATCAGGATTTTAGAAATGACCCGATTCGAAACTTATAATAATTTGCAAATAATTTGCTCAGAATGTGTGCGTGGTGTGAATAGTTTATAGTGCACCACCTAAAGGATTGGAGAAGAATGGCAACTTTTTTTATCCACTTATCCACAAATATGATATATAAAACTTTTAACATTCTTTGTCAGATCTTAAAGGGTTTAATCTGTGATCATATATACATTCCTGAACTTGAGTGTGAAGCGGAGAAGTCACGTGATGCGGTTTTCTTCCATTTATCCCTGACCATTGGTGGAAGAGGGACGGTAGGCTGAACAGCAGTGACGAAGTTCCCATCATACCCTACAGCTGGAGGTACAGATTGGGGACTAGGATGAGCAGACTGCGTGCCTGAATGAAGAGGATTTACTGGCACGCAGAGCCTCCCTGAGTTGTATGAGCTGTTCAGAGATGGATAGTGCTGAACAGGTATCATATTCGTAGGATAAACCACAGGAATGTTGTAGAATGGAACCTGGCCACCAGGGGACGCTGAAGGGACACTGTACGCAGAAGTAGAAGGCTGCTGGCTCAGAAGCAGAGTCTGATGGGGAGTTGAGCTAATTGTGCTTCGGGTTGCAGTGGCAGGTTGGAAACGTGTCATGGTCATCCTGTTACTGGGGTAAACAAGCTGGTAGGGTTGAACATTCGAGTCGTAATTCCGGCATGCCAGCAAAAAAACACCGGAGCAAAAGAGGATGAATGCGGCGACCCAGCCAATGTAAAGAGCTTCACCAAGTTCCCTACGCTGCGCACTGATCAATAGTGGGTCATAAAAGTCCTGAATGATGGTATGAGCCGTCCAGGACACAGCAATGAGGACACAAATGCAAGACATGATCTCCATCGAGCCACCGATTGCAATAAAGAAAGATTTAACTTCTAGTTTATCAGGAAAACAGGAAATGCTACGCAAGCCTGGCAAGGATACCACCAATCCGAGAAAGCTCAGGCCAACCGAGCAGCACATCAGACCTCGGGAAGCCTGGAGCTCAGGAGGCAGGTAGAGCAGCGAGTCGTACACTTTGCACTGCATGCGGATGTTGGCCTGGCGGTAGCAGTTCATCCATAAACCCTCCCAGCGCGTCTCCATGACGATGATGTTCTCCTGGATGAAGGCCGACACCCTCCACATGGGGAGACCGGTCACAGCCGAAGCGCCGATCAGACCTACGACCCCCAGGCAGAAGCCGATCATCTCACCAACACCTTCAACCATTGTTTGTGCACTTTATCAGCGGAGAACTCTTAAAAAAGATTGAAGTACCCAGGGAAACCAGTGGTCACTAAAGGTCCAATGAAGAGTTCCTGACTAGCAGGAGGTGGACGTAGACGTGTGCTCTCCCTAAGTTCAGGAATTTTCCCAAGGAAAGGTTTAGAGCATACAAGCAGTAAGTAATCGGTTACCTGGGTGAATAAAAATCCTGTAAATTCCAGTCCTTGCTTAAGAGTAACATCTATCCCTCATGAGGAGAAACAGGCAGATGTCACTTCCAGAAATCATTCACAGGTGCCTTTCTCTAGCTGGTGTGCATAAAGTTTTGTCCTTTAGCGAGTTATCCCAACAGCTCCCAGTCATCCTTAATCCTAGTATACACGGGTGAAGAAGTAAGCCAAGAAAGACTGATGAATGCACAGATCATTCGTTTTCTCTGTCTATCTCTCTGTGTTATGGGAAGCTTGTGATTGGTTAAAGAGGATGAGGGCTCCTGCTGAGTGCAGGTTTGTTCTCTTCTTACACATATGGGTTAAGGTCATCCTAATTTCACTGCTACAAAAACACACACACCTGCTCTCTGCATTAAGTTGTTTTCTACTGTTAAATTTACACTTGGCAAACAGCCTTATCCAGAGCAACTTACATTTGTATTTCGTTAAGTTAAGGGTGAAGGGCCTTGCTTAAGGGTGGGAAGGCTGGTTACTTGGTGGTGCTGATGTTTGAACCTGGGACCTTCTGATCAAAAGTCCTAATCTACCACTGCTCATACTAGTTGTCAGGAAAGATTGGCTGGAGTCTTGAGCAATACTAAACTTTTTAACAATTAAACGATCGTCCAACATAGTCACAAGATATCTTTTTTTATGGCACTACACACATAATGGATGTACTGTATCATTTAAGTCAAATTTAGCCTTAAGTTTAATGACTCAATAAGCCATGATATCTTTTTATTTTATTTATTTATTTTTTTACTGCAAGTCAAACATACCTACAGTAGGCGATACAATTTTATCGTCAGTTGTTTAAACCCAATCATGCTGATATTGTTCCAGGGTATGGGTCAGATGGAACCATGGCAACCTCATTTCCAAGTCCAACATGTTAACCTGATGACATCATTTTTCATGAAGTACAAATGTAAGCTTTGCAACATCATTATAGCTGTAGTTAAACATAATTTAACTAATGTTAATAACCAACATGTTATGAATAAATGGAATGTATATATCCATTTAGAAACCTCTGTAGTACAACTAGGGACTGTGAAGCCCATAGCATTATATTTAATCCTATTTTTTTTTGGGGGGGGGGCGGATTTTTCCCTGATTTTCTCCCTAATTTAGTCGTGTCCAATTCCTCCCCGTCACTAGGGGGCTCCCACATTAAGGCTACTACTACCACTCAGCCGGGAGGGCCGAAGACTATCACGTGTTTCCTCCGAACCACGTGACGCCAGCCGACCGCATCTTTTCGAACTGCTCGCTCGCGCACCGTTGGGAGCGGCGTAACACACTCGGAGGACAGCGCTATCCGCTCCCTCCGCTGCGCGAGCTCACAGACGCCCTTGACTGGCTGTAGAGCCGTGATTAATGTCGGAGCACTAAGTACCTCTCATCCCTCCCCTCTGAGAGAGCTCGGCCAATCAGCTCTCTCTAGACCTCCGGCTGCGAGAGGTTACAGCACCACCCGGGATTCGAACTAGCGATCTCCGGATGATAGGGCGAGCGCTTTAACCACTGCGCCACTCGGAGGCATTTAATCCTATTTCTGACCATGGTAGGACCTCTGGTCAACATTCACACACTTTGGGCAAGTTGAGGACACCAGTTAGCCTAATGTCATGCATGTCAATGTCAAGCCTAATGTCTGGATAAGCCCGCATGTCTTTCGACTGTGGAAAGAAACCGGAGTTCCTGGAGGAAACCCAACAAACACAGGGAGAACATGCAAACTAATCGCACGCAGACCCAGAGGCAGGAATCGGACCTGGAGGTGCAAGGCAGCTTTTCTAACCACTAAGCCACCCTGTATAAATGCTACAACTGCTACGTATAAAATTAGTCCAATATTCATGAATGCATCTATTAAAAGAAGTACATTTCAGCATGAACCATACTGTTCCACTGACACTGGCTGTTCTTAAATTTGAGCATCTGGAAAATCACCCTGATTTTTTTTTTTTCTTTTCTCAACATACAAACCACTTATCAACACCATTACAACGCCTCTCGGGTCCAGTGGTGCTCTTTTCCATCAGATGAAGGGGTGCCAATACTATGTGAGAATGCATACAGCGAGTGATTGTATATCTATGAAGTGACCCATATGGTAAATATACCTAATAAACTGGTGTTCCCTGACCATAAGCAGGCATTGTTCAGTGCCGGATCGCTCCGCATGTCCCTCATTTGCCTCGCCTTAGAAATATGCAAAATCTCGCTAACCTTTAATTTCCATATCCAGTCTTCTCTGTTTGCGCTCTCTCGATTCTTTACTACTTTTAAGCTTGGCTTTAGCGCCTTACCGGGATAATAGGTGCAATAAATGGACAAATATTTTTAAAAAAATTTTCACTTTGATTTAATCTACACCTTTGTAGTTAACAAGTCTTAGCGCTAACTCCACCTGCCTTGATTCAGAGCAAGCGTGGGGGAAATTGCTAATCTGTAACTTCACCGCATCAAATTATTCCTATTATGTGATGCAAGCATATGTAACATATAGAACTGAAATAAAAAACTATGTTTATTCAGAATTCTTACTTTTTTGACAAAACAACGATTTAGAAAATCCTGCAATCTTCATAATCCCAAAAGCAATTTGAAGGTTGAGTGTTTTTCTTTTTCTTACAAAGAGTTTGTGAAATAGCGGGATGAAAATACATTTCATTAGTCCGTTTCAACTTTTAAACATTTAAGCTGACATCTTCATTGAAAAAAAAGAAAAAAAAAAAGAATTTTTTTAGGTTATTGTATTCAAACATCAAACCTGTTCTTTTGCCAATAAAACGTGAGAATGAATAAATACCAGTAACGTTTATTAGATGTACGTTTGTCCTTGTTGAGCTTTACCTGTATGATTTGGTGGATATAAAGGGAGTGTTCCAGTGAAGAATTTGAGACAATGTAGTTCCATTGGCTTACATTTCGAACAATAGCCTTCGGCCACACGGATCATTGCGACGGAGGAGTCCACAAAGAGTTTGGTAAACATTGTTGCGTGCAAGGAACTTGTCTCACCCTCTAAACAAATCCCTCATACATTAAAAAAAAAAAAAAAAACGGTCATTAATTGAATATATCATTCGTCAGTCCAATGTGACAATCAACTCTAAATATAACTTATGGTTATAACACATTCTTCTAAAATATAATCAATAATCAGAGTTGGAGATTACAGTAAATCATCTTGACTTTTCCAATATGAGTCACGTACTGTACATATGATTTACACACTCAAATAAAGCTGATGTCAAATAAACATTAAAATAGCTTGACAAGTCAAGGATATGTACGCGTCTAAATGAGGTTTCCATAACCCCTTTACTGTCCTCATTCGGCTGTCAGTTCCTGCTTCTCCTGTCATTTTCACAGATAGTCAACACCACTGCGGACCGACACCTGTCTGGACGGCTGGACGAAGCTGTGCTGCCTGGACGGCTGGACGAAGCTGTGCTGCCTGGACGGCTGGACGAAGCTGTGCTGTCTGTATGTGTGGGCACTGGATGGTTGAGTTGACGTCTGGATGAAGGATGGTTCTCTGGAGGAAAAACTATAGGCAGCAGCAGATCTGGGCTGATACACTACTGGTTGTGTCTGAGGTTGGTACGCTACGTACGGCACATCCCTCTTGTAAGGAATGCGGTCAGGTCGCTTTTCGCTGGACCCACTGCAACATAAAAATATGCACCCGCCAGCGAAAAGCAGTGCAGAGGAAACCCATCCGACGTAGAGCGCCTCGCCAAGCTCCCTTCGCTGGGCGTCGAGCAGGAGGGGGTTGTAGAAGTCTTGGATGATCACATTGGCGGTCCAAGAGACAGGAATAAGGCAGGAGAGGCAGGCAAGGATAATTAGACAGCCAGCCACAACGAGAACAATCCGCTTGGCGCGGTCGTTTCCTTGTATGCATGCCGTGCATTTCATCCCCGTGATGGCAATGAACAAGCCAATGGCAGCCAGCGCCACCGAGCAGCACATGAGGCCGCGAGAAGCCTGGAGCTCAGGAGGCAGGTAGAGCAGCGAGTCGTACACTTTGCACTGCATGCGGATGTTGGCCTGGCGGTAGCAGTTCATCCATAAACCCTCCCAGCGCGTCTCCATGACGATGATGTTCTCCTGGATAAAAGCCGTCACCTTCCACATGGGCAACCCCGTGCTGGCCGAGACACCTATGAAGCCCAACAGAGTAAGGACTAGTGCTGCCAGCTCCATCGGCTGGCCTGCCATCTTAGCTCGGTCTCCTCGTGGTCCAGTGGATGGAAACTTCTCACAACTTTCAGTCTGAACTGAATGGAGCAAGCAGTAGAGAACTCTTTCTACCTGGAAAAGAAACTCTGTCCTTCTCTCTCTCTCTCTCTCTCTCTCTCTCTCTCTCTCTCTCTCTCTCTCTGTTTTGCTGGGAACCGTATTCAGGTGGAGAAGCAGTCCCGGCGGATGAGTCGTGTGCACTTGATCCCTGCCCACTTGCATCCGTAACGCAGAACGAAGCAAAAGGATGGGCGGGATCTCCAGGTGGTTGCTGTGAAATCGTATCCCTCTACACTGAGCTCATTTGCACCTGCCAGGAAGGGAGGGGCAAGGAGCAGCTAGCCGAAGTCACCACTGATGCCTGGGGATCCGTACAAAAAACAAACACATACAGACTCAGAGTGTCACATGCAGTTCCTTGTTTCTGCTACGCCTTATAGCCTGTAGCCGAAGTCAAACATTACCGTACGGATTATGCGCTTCAATGATGTTGTTACACACATTAACCAAAAGAGAAGCTTAGTTTTTATGAAACGCGTCCTTAGGGTTGACTCCAAAAGGTCTCCAGATCGCTTTTATGAAAATAAAAACCATATTAAACACAAAGAGAAATCCACTGATGTTACATTTATTCAATCATCCCATTCTTATATGACTGACTCAATTTTTCCAATCTTTCACACAATACTACAGTACCGCCTCTTAACTCATTTAGTCATTATACTGTACCTGTCAGTGCACTATTATATACTGTAACAGTATTATATCCTGGATGGACTTTATCTAGTAAACCATGAGAAACTAAGACGTTTGGTGAAGTATTTAATAGTAAAATATACGACCACTGGCAGCGGACCTGTAATTGACTTCACCTTAAAACTGTAATTCTTGTTACTCGTTAATTCGGGGCTTCACTGGAAGACTTACAGTACAATGTTTCCTTTAAAGGTCCCCATGGCACAGCTTAGGGGACATGATGTCATTCTGTATGTTGATGTATTTTCTGTTGAAGCTTGAAGTCGGTTGACTTGCTTGACAGATTTATTACACAGTCAGTAGATAATATGATCAGTCCCTGGGTGTGGGAACAAGAATCCAGTTGTTTAGAGTTTTTTTTTTTTTTTTAGTATGCCAGCACTGCCAGCATTGTCTGTAAGTTCTAGCTCTTCCAGTTCAAAGGCTTGGCTAGATTTCAATTTCTATGATGTCATTTTTTTTGCAATGTTTTTTTTTTTTTTGGTCTCTATCCAAAATCTCCAATACTGACTTATTTGGACCCGATCTCGGGTGATTTTGGTCTTGGACTTAATACACACTACAGCTCAAAAGTCTGGGATCACTTTCTAACTCCACAGTCGTTCCTGATTTTGATTTCTTTCTACACTGTAAAATCATACTAAAGGTGTCCAGAATAAACAATAATCTCCCTTGAACAGCTGATATTGAAACATTTCCGCTGCTTATATTCTGTAAATCTTCATAACGGCTCTAATCTGAGGTGCTGGTTGTTAATCGGTGATTTCTGAGGCGACTGTGGTGACTCTAAATGAACTTCTCCTCTGCAGCCGGGCTCAGTTGTGGTCTTGCTTTCCTGGGAAGGTCATGAGAGACAGTTTCGTCATGGAGCTTGATGGGTTTTGCAGACGCACTTGACACAATACTGTTCTTGACTGTTGCTGTAAGGTGGACGGACCTCCGTGCCGTAAAACAACAACTTACTGTTGTTGTTACAGTACATAATTAGCCAATTCTATACTATATGTGTTATTTCATAGCCTTGCACCTCCAGGGTGTGGGATCGATTCCCAGCCAGGTTTGGGTTCCCGTCTCTGTGTGCATGGAGTTTACATGTTCTCTTGGTAGGTTTTCACTGGGTACTCCGGTTTCCTCCCACAGTCCAAAGACAGATTAGGCTTACTGTAACATAATTAGCATTTCTCAATTGCCTGTAGTGTGTGAATTAGTGTGTTTGTATGTATGTATGTGCTGTTCCCTGCAGTGGACTGGCACCCTGTCTCCTGGGATAGGCTAGACGAAGAGTGAGTGAGTAAAATCTCCAGTATTGTTGTAGAATGTAGAAGAAAAAAAAAAAATCGCTATACAAAGTCCAAAAAATTTGCAAGTGACCCCAAACTTTCGAGCGGTAGTGTAGATAGTCTTGACTGCAGCCCGACACTGCAAAAAATGATGTCTTAGCAAAAGAAAATATTTCGGTTTCATCTAAGTTTCTCTACGGTTTCTTAAAATAAGTTCACAGATATTAGATTATTAATTGAATTTTACTAAACTTTTAAGCAAAATGTGTTTTAAATTGGCTTCTTACAAGAAATACATTCCTGAAACTAGCAACATTGTCTGCCAAAAGAACAAGAATTAAAAATACAAATAAAATTGTCAGGAATAAACTTACTAATTTTATATTTGGCTTGTTGGAGTCTTATTTTAACACAGTGTAGATACATTTAACTACTATACTGTATATTCAAGCTATTTTCACTCGCTACCTGTAGATATCTTTGTTTTTTTGTGTACTGTAAGTGGATCATTTACACTGCGAAAACGACAGCAAGTTTGTTGTCCAAACTAAATTTATTCAGCTTATTTCTAGTCGTAAAATTATTCAACTTTTTTTCTAGTCAACATTTGCTAAAAAATTTAAGGAAATCTTAATCTATTGGCAGAGAATTTTTTTTTCCCAGAAATAAATTCCTACAATTAGTAAAATAATATTTGCTATTATTATTATTATTATTATTATTATTATTATTATTTGTTTGTTTAATTTGTCACATGAATGTTTATAAATCTTTGTTTAGAGCCTAGTTTAATTCTGCCAGCTCTGCCAGCATTGTCTGTAAGTTCTATCTCTGCCAGTTCATGTCCGGTCAATAATCTTGATATCTGACCGCTCACACGCATTACAGTTCATCTTTTTTTACGCATTTGACTTTTTTTAGTTGTTGTTTATTCATTTTAAAACCATGATATTTGTATTTGTTTACGCCCTTCGTATGCGGGCAAACTAGCTATTTGTATGCGAGTTTTTTAGTCTTGTTTAACACCAACCTCTCTAATCCCAATTCCAACACTAATAAAGCGAATCGAATGATATTTGAACTTTAGGAACAGTTTCCCCCAGGTGACGTTGCCAAATTATTTTAGGCTTCCAGACTCCCACCTGTGTCGTTGTTAGATTTCCGGCAGATTCATTTGAGTTACAGGTGTGTCTACAAGCCGACACTGAGATCACACTGTTTTTTTTTTTAGCAGAACTACACAAACAGGTTCAACCAGATGTGCTGCGCTGTTTCTGGAATTCTTTGTACAAAATAAAGTGGGTGTAAAACACCTGACGCCATTGTGTATACCCAACAAAGTCACTGGATTTTGTTTTTGACTTTGGATTCAGTATTTAATTTAAAACAAACAAACAAATAAATAAATAAATAAATAAATAAATAAAATACGTGGTCTACTGTAACTGTGATAATAAAATTTTATTTATTATTAAACAAACACTATAAACATAAAACAAAACATATGGATTCAAAGATTTAAAAGGTTTTACCGTATTGTAACAAGAGCTTACAATTGTGTGTGTGTGTGTGTGTGTGTGTGTGTGTGTGTGTGTGTTTTGGTAGTATGTCACATGATCAGTCTAGCTTAATGTTTATACTATGTACTGCATATTCTTTACTAATAGTGCTCAGTGACAACACACAGGTCAAGTTCATTACTGAAAATGTTTTTACATTAAAAACCTTACACATAACAATAGACGAGGTTAAAACATACAGCATGGATTTGAAAAAGAAAGAAAGAAAAAGTCTTCTTGTACAGAATTGATCCATGTTCATTATTTACACTGATGAGTCCAGGAACACAAGAGATCAAAGCAACTGTAGATATTTCTGTCCTACATGTCCTATATTTGGTCCTTTAATATGCAGATGGCACGTAGGCAACAGAAGGAGGGTGATGTCCGTATGCCGGCTGGTAGCTGTAACTTGGGTAATAGGTATATCCAGGATAGGTGTTATTGTATGGAGCGTACTGGGCCCGGGACAACACGGAGTTGACGTCCTCCGTCTCTTCTATTCTCGGTGCGTGACGGCACAGCAGTATGACCCCAGCTGTGAAGCATATCGCTGCGCTCACCCATCCGATGTAGAGCGCCTCCCCGAGCTCTCGTCGCTGCGCGTCAATCAGCAGGGGGTTGTAGAAATCCTGGATGATGACGTTGGCGGTCCAGGAGACAGGGATGAGGGTGGCTATACATCCTCCCAGGAACAGGCATCCACCGACCATCAGCGTGATGTGTTTGACACGTGGTCGAGAGTCCACAAGGCGCGTGCACCTCATCCCAATGGCCGAGATGATGCAGGCGAGTACCGTCAAAGCCACGGCGGTGCACATGAGACCTCGGGCAGCCTGGAGCTCGGCGGGCAGGTAGAGCAGGGAGTCGTACACTTTGCACTGCATGCGGATGTTGGCCTGGCGGTAGCAGTTCATCCACAGGCCTTCCCAGCGGGTCTCCATGACGATGATGTTCTCCTGGATGAACGCCGTCACCTTCCACATGGGGAGACCCGTGACAGCCGCGACGCCGATCAGACCGACGAATCCGATCACGAGAGCGGCGACCTCGCAGTGCATCGCCTCTTTGCGCTTCTGCTTTTCCTTCAGGAGCTGCTGATCGTATGCCGCTTTGGCTGCTTCATCCAAGCTCGTGTAAGCGCTGTCCTTGAAAGACTTCTCGCCGTACGAGCGGTCGCCGTAGGACTTGTCCGCGTAGGACTTGTCCCCGTACGACTTGGCCGTGTACGACCTGGCCGTGTACGACATGGTGACTGATACGTCGGACAGAAGAGTCCCAGAATGCGAGGTCTGCTTCTTTTTCCCTGTCCGTATCTCAAATGGAAACCTGACAAGTCAAACAAGAGCGTTTACATCACGCTCAAAGGATGCTATGTGCTCGAACAGGTTTGTCTGCATGTAAGAGGAGGGAACTTGCAATTCCTGATGTTTGAGCAACACTTGGCCAAGGCACAGTGCACTAGGTACATTAACCACATAAAATATAACCCACTTTCCTTATCTTTTTCATTTATAACATTCAATTCCTTTATTTTCCATATATGTATGGAATAATTTCCTGATTAAGTTTGATCTCTTATTGAGGTTTTGAAACGGTAAGTATGAAAAGTTTTATATATAAAATAAATGTTTTTTTTACCAAGATGACACAGGATGGTGCTGCCAGTGTTGCTCACACCCTGTCTAATTAGTAGACTTCATGTGATGGGAGGGAGGGTTGGCTGGTGGATGGGTTTTGGTGGAAAGACCAGATTGAGGAAGAAATGTGGGGAAAATCTTAAATAAAGCGATTACACAAGCATGTGTGTTCTTCATCCATTGGGCTTTGGAATGTTCTATAACAGCAGCTCTTACAGTAGTGTACCCGCAAAATCACAGGTTTATATTAATGAGATTAGTTTTAATACATATAGAAGGAAAGATTTTTATTTATTTAATGAAATGCTCTAAAAAAAATAATATACAATACGACACAGTTTTCATGTTTTCAGGGCAGTTGTGGATCAAGTGGTAAAGGCTCTGATTAGAATTAGATTAGAAGGTCAGAGTTCAAGCCCCTGCACCACCAGATTGCCACTGTTGAGTCCTGGAGCAAGGCCCTTAACCCCATCTCCCCCTGGGGCGCACTGTATCCTGGCTGACCCTGTGTTCAGGCCCCGCCTTACTAACTGGGATAAATGGGGGGAAGAAAGTACCACCTGTAGGATTGACTTACATTTCAACCTCAGTGAAGATCTGACCAATCATATATATATAGGTAAGAGTAAATTCTTGTGGCCAATCATAACAAAGAAAGACGGAAGGTATAGTCCAACAAAGCTTGCATAACAAATTCACAGATCGTTTGTATTTAATAAATAAATGAACATAATAATAAATATTTTTTAGTACAAACATAAATAATTTTTAGAATGAATCTAGAAACAAGCAAATTTTTGGATGTGATTTTTCTGAAGATGATTTATAGATGTGTTATAGATGTGATCCAGGACCTGGATACCCTCACTGATGTGTTTAAAAAGAAAGTATTGCGTTATTTTATGAAAAAGTAACAGAACCCTTTATTTTTTTTTATAATTAAAAAACGTGTAATTATTTAACAAAGCGTTTAGTGATTTGTTAAAGTTTTCCACGAGAAGATGTTTACTAGACGTCTGCGTCGTCAGTATTTCGTAACACTCATCTTGAGTAACTTTCATCTCGGCAACATGACGAACTGCATTTTTTTCTGTCTTGTTAACTTGAGTAGAAATGATGGAAGAAAGTGAAAGAAGAGTCACTGAAACGTAACTGGGATAAGGAAGTCATCTTGGTGGAAGAGGAACGAAACAGTTCAGGACGTGCGCATGTGAAGACGTTCGCAGTGCCGAGCCACAGGAGTGTTTCTCATAGTCCTCATTCTGACTCTCAGTAGGAAGAAATTTGAGAGGAATTTGTGGATTATAAAATCAGTGCTGTGTCGTGTTGCTGTCAGAAGCTAAGAGACGAACTAGGAGACGGCGGCCAGCGTTTGTTGACAGAAACCCTCAAACCTGTCGAACCTGTCTGACCACAGCGATGTCACTGGGTACCTGAGTTTCATATGTAAACACACACACACACACACACACACACACACACACACACACACACACACACACAATCCTACTTCCTCATCTGCTCCAAAAACCTTCTCCTACTTCCCAAATCCAAAAAACAAAATGTTTCAGAAACATTATTAGACTGTGTGTGTATATGTGTCCCCTGTAGTACATTTTTATATGTGTGTGTGTGTGTGTGTGTGTGTGTGTGTGTGTGTGTTAGTTCCTCTTACAATGTTTTTGTTTTTGAATGGAAAAAATTGTTATTCTGTATTACTGTTTTCTTTAGAACTTTGCTGTGTGTGTGTGTGTGTGTGTGTGTGTGTGTGTGATACTGTGTACAAGAGTCTCCTATTGTGTATTATTATGTGTTCCTTTTTTTTTCAGGTTTTAGTCAGTGTTTTTATGTGGAGAGAGACAGTGAGTTAATGTACGAGTGTCTATTAGAATGTTAGTGTATATTGGTATTAATGTTCTCAGTATCTGTGTGTGCGTGTGTGTGTGTGTGTGTGTGTGTGTGTGTGTGTGTGTGTGTGTGTGTGTGTCACCCTAGAGATTTTTCCTATAACAACATGGCTCACATTGTTTTCTCCTTAGACCACAACAAAGTCATTGAGTGCCTGCGTTCCATATGTAAAGTCAAGTTCACACACACACACACACACACACACACACACACACACACACACACACACACACACACACACACACACACACAAATGCACAATAACACTCTCAACTATATACACAGTAATACACACGCATGCACAAAAACTGCACAATACCATCCTCTAACACACACACACACACACACACACACACACACAAATGCACAATAACACTCTCAACTATATACACAGTAATACACACGCATGCACAAAAACTGCACAATACCATCCTCTAACACACACACACACACACACACACACACACAAATGCACACATTAACACTTAACTATATACACAGTAATACACGATGCACAAAACTGTAGCTAATAATTAATTTCATTGACATTGAAGACACACACACACACACACACACACACACACACACACACAGTATTTATAGTATGTGTTAATGTGTGGCTGAGAGAGGCAACATTACATGTTATTGGCATTTTTTATATATTTGGCAATTTATATATATATTTTTATGTTTGATTTTGTGTGTGTGTGTGTGTGTGTGTGTGTGTGGTATTGTGCATTTTTTGTGCATGCGTGTGTATTACTGTGTTTATAGTTGAGAGTGTTATTGTGCATTTGTGTGTGTGTGTGTGTGTGTGTGTGTGTGTGTGTGTCCTACCATTCCAGTGATTATTTTCCTATAACATTTGTTCTAATCTATAGTTACATGTAAAACATCTGATAAACATGTTAGTTCCTGCTCTCAGTATCGTGTTCTCACACACACACACACACACACACACACACACACACACACACACACACACACACACACACACACACACACACACACACACACACAGGTTAGATCTGATCACGTGGAGCGTCAGCTGTCAGGGCTGCCGTTATGGAAAACTAATCAACATCTTCTGACCAATCAGAATTGAGAACTTCATGAACTTGTGTACAGTGTGTATTAATGCTAGTGTATGTGGTGTGTTAATGTTAGGGCAAATGTCTAGGACTGACTAGGTATTAACCACACACACACACACACACACACACACACACACACACAAACACACACACACACACATTGATACTGTACTGTATGTGCACCTACAGTAGTTTTCATGCCAAACGTCAAACACTGCCCCCTGCTGGATCACTACATACCTACAGTATTTGTGAGTGAACTCTATAAAGCCAGATCGCTTTAGTGTTAAAATTTAAAAATGAATAAATTAGCAAAAATGAATAAAAAAGCAACATTGCTGCCCATGTACCACTCCGTCCCAACACCACACACACACACACACACACACACACACACACACACACACACACACACACACACACACAGTGTCACTGCCATCCTAAAAGTGCCGGACTTCTTCAGACTTGTCTCTGTTTCTTTACACTACACGGTCCGTTTGAATTACATGTACAAGTTTTACTTTTTGTCGTTCTGTAAATAAAGGTAGAGATGTGTACAGAAAAAACAAACTGAACAAAAGAAAGAGCTTCTGAGCTTCTGAGAAACGCGATCCACTTTGCACTTTAGCCTCTGTTCAAGGTGACCTGAAAAAGGAAGAGTCAAGATATTTCTAAACTATATAATTAGGACTATAATAATACACAATCAGCCAAACCGTGGTGTCGGTGCTAAAAAGCGTCACGTCTAAGTGACTTTTCAGACAGGATCATACTGTATAACACCATTGTTAACCAACACGTAATGCTTCCCATCTCCCAATCAATGCTTGTTATTATATAAACATGTATTATTATAAAATGGAAATTGTTAAAATATTGCTACGTGAATTTGACATGGTTACGGAAACACTAGAGATGTTTTTCTTGGAAAAAATCCTTAACTTTGCACCGAATGCTTTTATTTAAGCAACAGTTTTTACAGGTCACTTGCTTCTAGAAGCTTACACCAATTTTTATGTCGAAACTCATAAAGAAATATGAATAATTAGCATTTAAAATTAATATTGTTTGAAGCAAGACAGTATACCACTAAAAAAAATTGGCATTTTTTCGGGCACATATAAAACCATCCCTCCAAAACACGAAAGTAACAACTTGACATTTTTAGGTAAGCAAGATTGGTCACTCCCATTTACGACAAATCCAATTACATTTCGAGCAGATGTTGAGCTGGCACCATGGCAACGTAGCTGTAGAACTGATCCGTAAGAACTTTAAAATATATAGATGGCTAATCTTACTAAACAGCTCCATCTAGTGTCAGGCGCAGGAAATGTTTGTTTGTTTATTTATTTATTTATTTATTTATTTTTAATCCTGGCGAAACAGGGTCGAAACGTATTCCCACCAAGGGGGAAAATTGTTGTGTGTCTTCCTTTTCTTCAGAAATGCAATATAAATTGGATGTGACTCAGTTTTTGTCAATCACTTACACACTCATTCATCCACGTTGGTCCCTCTGTAGTCTAACTAGGGACCAAGGAGGCCAGTGGTGGTGACCGTTGTATTTATTCCCATTGTACGACTGTGGTAATGTGATTTTTCCTGAGCTTGAGGTGTGTAGATGGCTTCTCATGTAGCTTGGCGGTAGCAAATCAATGAGGGAGGAGGACAATGTCCATGAGGCTTTGGATTATTTACAGATGAAAGATTGGGGTTTCTCATAAAGGTTATGTATTGCAAAATTGTTCACCCCACTCTTGAATACAGCGTGTGTGTGTGTGTGTGTGTGTGTGTGTGTGTGTGTGTGTGTGTGTGTGTGTGTGTGTGTGTGTGTGTGTAAATAAATGAATACACTGGAATTCTATCCAGGAACTGAAATGACCTTATTTTGGATTAGATAACATAACAATGGGCCTTAATTCAGAAGTCATCCTCCTGGCCATTTCCAGATTAATAAAGCTTTGTTTTGTGGAGTATTCAGGGTAGCGCTGACAGGTGAACAGTTGCTTCCAGCATCATTTAATGATGCTCTATTACATTATTCTATATATTATGTTATTATAAACAAACCTTAACTTTTAAAGTTTTCTTTAAAAGTTTATCCCATCACTTTTAAAGTGATGTTGGTTTCTGTTTCTTCTCTAGCAAACTCGGACATAAAGAACCAGGTGTATTCACCCAGGTGTAGCGGTGTTCAAGTCAGACCATCACTTTTGACTGTGTACAATAACAGAACACAGTACTGACAGTGCAAAACTCTCTTTATTTCTCTATATAATCCTCTGCTACACTGATGCACTTATCCCAGTGGAGCCACGATCGAACTGCCTGAACCTTACTTCTTTTGATTGTGTAAAGCTGCTTTGCGACAATGTCAATTGTTAAAAGCGCTATATAAATAAAATCGACTCGACTTGACTCACGTCTGAAACGCCGGCCTCCCAGGAACTCCTTCAATGACACAAACATGTGGAAATAGCTTAGAGTGAGGTCAGGACTGTACATGGCATGTGACGATAACTCCCAGCTGAGTTGGCGTATTTTTGACAGCGGTTTAACACACTCCATTCATGGGCGTAATTTCGCAAATTCGTCCGTGTAACAGAGGAGACGTAGAAACGAGTTTTGTGTCTGTAAACGGTCAGAGTCGAATATTTCAGAGCTGTACTGCAACAAACACACAAAATATCGTATCGGTAATCTGTCGTGGCCGTTGATTTTGGAATCCAACTCGGACAAAACACAGAATTACACACAAATCTTTTTTTTTTTTTTTTTACGGACAATTATTTTTTTACAGTGATTTTATTCCATAGGCCATCCGTTGAATTTTGGAATTATCTAATGATTAAAAAAAAAAAAATTATGATTTCTATAAAAATTTAAAAGTAGCATATCTTTTCTTCTCTTCTCTTAAAAATAAGTTCGATTACTCATCTTGTGTTCCCCAAAATTCCCCCCCAATTTTTTTCCCCGCAAAAATCTTGAATATACAGACACCCACACGCCAACTACACAGTTTTATTCTACAGTATATATAAATTTTCTCACTCTTCAATCTTTTTTTGGGGTACAATTCCATGCAAACATCAACCATCATTTATAAATATTATCAAATTATACTGATACACTTAAAATACTACATTTGCTTATACAGACTAAACTTTTGCTCATTATTACTTGGATAGTATTGGATTTATTATTACTTACTTAAACAGTTAAGTCCAATAATGAGCCTCAAAAACCAGAAAAAAGGCACAAAAATTACGAGAAAAAAATTATGAGACTTAAATGCTGGAAATAATCCCTGATAAATTTTTTAAAAATAGTTTAAAATAATTTTTATTTGATGTTAAAATTCAGTATTTATGCGAGTTCTTTATATAGTTAGTATAGGGCTGCTTCAGGCACGTCAAATCCATAACGCCAGTTTATCTGAAATGATTTGCTCCAAAAATGACACATTTAAGATATTTAAGTTGTGTTCATTCAAGTCTCTTTCAGGGTACAAGTGGAACGCTTTATGCAGCTGTCTTTAAAACTGTAAAAATCTTTGTAGAAAACCTGCGCTGAAAAAAAAAAAGTCTGTTTAACATCACATTCATAACGCTGCTGATAAAAATCTAGATATTTTCAGGATGTAAATGATGATATGAATTTTGAGGATTTGTTTGTTTTTAATTTGTAGATTAAACTCATATTAAAAGGTTTACAAAAAAAAAATCACTGACACTAAACTCGTCCATTATCTTCTATCCATATCATGTTTACTTTAATTACAGTGTGTACGTTATGTGTGTTAAGTGTGTAAGTTATGTGTGTGTGTGTGTGTGTGTGTGTGTGTGTTACATACAGGATGCTGATTTTAGACCAGAGTAATTATCCTCTGAAGGGTTTTTGATTTACATTAAGATTTCTGTTCTTATTTTCATTATTTAATATAGTGTTTGTTGCTGATTGACATTGTAAACAAATCTTATTACTTTTAACTTCATTGTAGATGTTCCTGAAGTTTCCATCATGGATTAATTGTCCTCGTGTGCTTAAAGCGATTGACAGCAGTTTGACATCCTGTTTCAGGAGACAACTGGACATTTCACCTGGATATAAATGTAGTATTGTTCATAGTATCCATTTCGGTGGAGTCCAGAGGAGAAGATATGAAAAATGTGTCACTGTCCAAATACTTATAGATCCTGAAGCATACCCTCTCGTGCCTGGCCGTGGTGTCACCAACCTGGCAGTGGCCACGAGCTTGAAGAATCTCATTGAACGCCACTGAATCATTGGTGGAGGCTATCTTGGTGTGGGATGGTGGCGGGAAGATACAGCTAGAGATTTGGTGAGATGTGCAGTACAGACCAAAAGTTTGGACACACCTTCTCATTCAAAGAGGTTGAATTTGTATTATGGCAAGAAAAAAGCAGCTCACTAAAGAAAAAACGAGCGTCCATTTCATTTAAGAAATGAAGATCAGTCAGTCCGAAAATTGGGAAAACTTTGAAAGTGTCCCCGAGTGCAGTCACGAAAACCATCAAGCGCTACAAAGAAACTGTCTCACATGCGGACCGTCCCAGGAAAGGAAGACCGAGAGTCGCCTCTGCTGCGGAGGAGAAGTTCATCCGAGTCACCAGCCTCAGAAATCGCAGGTTAACAGCAGCTCAGATCATAGAGCAGGTCGATGCCACACAGAGTTCTAGCAGCAGACACGTCTCTAGAACAACTGTTAAGAGGAGACTGTGTGAATCAGGCCTTCGTGCTAGAATATCTGCTAGGAAACCACTGCTAAGGACAGGCAACAAGCAGAAGAGACGCGTTTGGGCTGAAGAACACAAGAAAGAAAACTCGCTGAATGAGAAGGGGTGTCCAAACTTTTGGTCTGTACTGTATGTAGAGGAGTGACCCTTGGTTCTCATCCTGCTCCTGAGTGAGCACTTCTGCTTGTTGCTTCGTTCAAGAACCACCTGGTGTTGGGTTTGGTTGAACTTTATGAGGTCACAGACTGGGGAGAGTTTCATGGCAGAATCTAACCTTCATCCGAAGGTTCAGCAGCACTGTAGACCATCTGCGTTCGTATAGTTGGTGTTTGGTTTGTTTGTGTGTTTTGATCAGGTGTGTTCTGGAGCACTGGGATTCATCCTGGTCTTTCTGCTGTACCCATCTTTGGCGGTTGGCAATCTCCATAATATCATCAACTACCTCCATACAAAGTAAGATGCCTTTAATTTGTGTAAGAGTGTAACCCTTAAAGAGTGCGCCATATGAATGTGACATATTTTATTTATTTTATTGTTTCTCTTTTATTGATTAATAACTTTTCTAATTTATTTATTTATTTATTTATTCTTTTTTTTTTTTGCCATTTTTAGCTATGGAGTTGATTCTCAGTATGCCATGGCCATTAATGTTCCAGCCCAAATACTGCAGTAACAATGCTGCTCTTGACCGTGGCTTCCTCGCCCATGATCGCGATACTGAGAGAGTAAGAAACGAGCGAATTTACTACGGTCATCACCTGATTGGTGCCAGACCAAAATGAGACTAGAATCTCAAAATGTCTAGAATATGCTCATCGTTAATGCAATTTAATGCCAGCTCCTTCTTTTAAAATGCTCTTAGTTAAAAAAATAAATAAAAAAAACTTGATTTAGGTTACATATGAATATTGATGACAATTGTTAGTTATATGATAAGTTAAACTATTCAATGTTCTTGCTTGTCTCCCAATTTTTGCATTTGTCAATAAAGATGAAAGCATTTAATCAGTCTAAGGCCTCTTTCATAGCTGTCACACAACACACAGTGATTAATGCTGGTTCACTGTCAAGGTTCCATTTGTGTCCCATTAATATTATATTCACAAATATGCAAAGTTAAACATTTTCTGCTATATACTCCTGGGAAATTTGTTTATTTGACAAGAACAACAACAAAAAACAAAACAAAACAAACAACACTAAAAACAAAACAGACCAGACATACAGTATCTATTACTGTACCTATCAAAAAATTTAAAGAATTTTATTGCCTAATAACATGTAATAAAAATACAAGATGTGTGATGGTTCGTCATCGGTGCCAGATTCTGCTGAAACTGATGTTAAGTAAAATAAAAATAAAAAAAATTCATTTAAAAAAAGGACAACAGATAAAAAGAACAGTCAAAAGGCACACACTGAATATCAAAAAAATATGAAGTGATATTACAAACAATATTAGACAGATGTTTTTATCACATATTTTAACAAAACCAATTTAATTGTATGGTGTTGTATGTTTGCCCCCTAAATGTCAAAGTTCTATTTTACCCACACGTGCAAATATTGGGAAACCACTAATATTGCTACATATCACTAATCATTTTTAAACAGGTGGTTCCAAGGGAATTTATACTGGATGTTTTTTTTGTGTGTCAATTTCTACATGACTGACACTAAGATAATGTGTGTGTGTGTGTGTGTGTGTGTGTGTGTGTGTGTGTGTGTGTGTGTGTGTGTGTGTATTACTGTATGTATGTAGACAGTGTTAGTGTGTATGTCCTACACTGTCTGTGTGCAAGTTCATGTTCTTAGTGTTTGTTTTTAAGTAAGACTGATTAAACCATATCTACACTCACGCATATCTTCATACTTCTGAAGTCACCATCTGACAAAAACCAAAAACACAGATGAGTGTGAGTCATTTTGTAACAGTAGGGTGTGTAAATATTCCTGAAAAGTGAAATAAAAAGAAAGGAAAAGTGAAAAGTCATTGCAAAGAATATGAAGTAAATGCTGTGTGTGTGTGTGTGTGTGTGTGTGTGTGTGTGTGTGTGTGTGTGTGTGTGTGTGTGTGTGTTTGTGTGTGTATCTTAGTCTGTGTTCGTGTGTATTTGTATTTCTGTCGCATTTGTGTGTGTGTGTGTGTGTGTGTGTGTGTGTATCTTAGTCTGTGTTCGTGTGTATTTGTATTTCTGTCGCATTTGTGTGTGTGTGTGTGTGTGTGTGTGTGTGTGTATCTTAGTCTGTGTTAGTGTGTATTTGTATTTCTGTCGCATTTGTGTGTGTGTGTGTGTGTGTGTGCCTTATTGTATGTAGACTGTTAATGTACTGTATGCTGATGTTCCTTAAGCATTTACAGTGTGTGTGTGTGTGTGTGTGTGTGTGTGTGTGTGTGTGTGTGTGTGTGTGTGTGTGTGTGTGTGTGTGTGTGTGTGTGTCCACGTGTGTATTACTGTATGTATGTACAGTATGTGTGTGGATCTGAGTCAAGTTCGTATGTGGTCCTAGATCAGATATGCAGTACATCTTGAAAATTAAGAATATCATGGAAAATGTTTTTGTGAGAATATTTCATTTCGGCTTTGACTTAATTACTGTTCATATACATTATGTTCATATTTTTTATACGTATATTATAAATACTCTCAGTATAATCTCAGTACACACAACCACAATCATCAGATAAGATTCATTTCAACTGTGGAATTGCACATGTACTGTATGGTACAGAGGAACAAATTACAGTTACTGTAGCATTTAACCAAAAGTAAATTTGTCACACTGCAAAATAAACTGCATATGTAAACAGTACACAGTGAAGGAGTTATATACAACGAGTGCAAATTATTACAGGTGGATGCAATGAAGGAAGGTATTCTATACCATAATAAATATTTTTTTTAAATCATAGGAAAGAATGCTGACTTGACATTTGTCCAGAAGATGAACATCAACTCCCGCTATATGAAGGGGAAGCCACAGAAGCTGCTGTGTTGACGAATATTCATGGAAAGATGATTTGAAGTGCAGTGTGAAGTTTCCACAGTCGCTGATGATCTGGGTATCGTGGGTCATCTTTTGGTCATCTTTTGGTGTTGGTCCGCTGTGAATTTCCTGTTTATATTGTGAGATAATGTTTCTTTGTGAACATGGGCATTTTCATGTTGTCAAAAAAGTGGAACTGCTCAGAATGAGTGTGTAGCATGAGGGTGTTTGTGTGTTCATGCTGATGTTGTGAAAGTCTTTGCAATTATTAATAAATAAGGAACTTGCAAAAAACATTTAATTGAACAAAAAGTCAATTTCAGGGTTTCTCACAGGTTTTTTTTCCATCCAGACATTACTGGATTTAAAATGACTGAAATTGGTTTAAGAGCTGTCTGACACATTATTAAAACCTTTAACGATAGTGCTGATGGCGGCGCGGTGGTGTAGTGGCGTGTAGTGGTTAGCACTGTCGCCTTGCACCTCCAGGGTCCGGGTTCGATACCCGGCCAGGTTTGAGGCCCATCTCTGTGTGCATGCAGTTTGCATATTCTGCCTGTGCTTGGTGGGTTTCTTCAGGGTACTCCAGTTTCTTCCCCCTGTGATGGATTGGCACCCTGTCCAGGCTGTACCCTGCCTTGTGCCCTAAGCCTCCTGGGATAGGCTCCAGCCCCCCCCCCCCGTGACCCTGAATACAGGATTAAGCGGTATAGATGATGAGTGAGGATAGTGCTGAATGTGGTCAGAAAAAAAATCATGACTGGAGATGACTTAATTGCTTAGTAAAGATGCTTTGTAAAAAAACTGACTTTAATAAGAGTATGGATTAAGTAACAAGTTTTCTATACACACACAATGTGATGAGAACCCATAACAGGATTAGGACTAAACAGCTTTGTGTGCATAAGAAAACCACTTATTAGTCAGACTCATCAGAAATAGGTCATGTGACCTGATGAGACAAGATTCCAGAGTGATGGGCGTGTCAGGGTGAGAAGGGAAGCGCTGTAATCAAGCGATGCTCCCATCATGCACGGCCATATTCCAGGATTCAAATTAGTACATGTGGCTCTGGGAGCACGAGGAATCATTTTCACACATGAACCGGACACCACACTGTACACCGTCAATAAAGCTAAAGGAAGAGGAGGCGGAGCCACGATCAGTATAAAGCTGCTCACATATTCTTTCTTGGGCAATAAGGCACATCCTCGCTTGTTCTGCTTCAGATCTGAACAGGAGACAAGATGGTGAGTTACAGTATGTGAGTCAAGTGTGAAAGTGTGCATGAGTCCGTTAAATACAACATGCGGCAAGTGTCTAGTTTTAGCCCAGAGTAATTAAAAGTCATCGTCTTATAAAGGACTTTTAATTGACATTTTCTGTGCTATGTTAAAATATTTTCGGGCCTCCGAGTGGCGCAGTGGTTAAAGCGCTCGCCCTATCATCCGGAGATCGCTAGTTCGAATCCCGGGTGGTGCTGTAACCTCTCGCAGCCGGAGGTCTAGAGAGAGCTGATTGGCCGAGCTCTCTCAGAGGGGAGGGATGAGAGGTACATTAGTGCTCCACATTAATCACGGCTCTACAGCCAGTCAGGGGCGTCTGTGAGCTCGCGCAGCGGAGGGAGCGGATAGCGCTGTCCTCCGAGTGTGTTACGCCGCCCCCAACGGTGCGCGAGCGAGCAGTTCGAAAAGATGCGGTCGGCTGGCGTCACGTGGTTCAGAGGAAACACGTGATAGTCTTCGGCCCTCCCGGCTGAGTGGTAGTAGTAGCCTTAATGTGGGAGCGCCCCTAGTGACGGGGAGGAATTGGACATGACTAAATTAGGGAGAAAATCGGGGAAAAAAAAATATATATATATATATATTTTTCTAGCTTTTTATATTTTCCTGACGTACGCTGCAACCCCTGGACTTTTTCTTTTGATCTTCTTTATTTAATATACTGTCTTTGTTTGTCATTTTAAAGAATGTGATATGTGAGTTATATATAGTTTATAATGACTTTTTCAAATGCTCATGTTAAAATTCACTATTTGAGCGTGTTCGTTATATAATTAGTAGATGGCTGATTCATACACGTCACATCCATAACATAAAAATGTCACATCCATAATGCCGGTTAATCTGAAATGATTTTTTCCTTTTTCAAATCTAGATTTTGTGTAGTTTTAAGTCTCTTTCCAGGCACTTTTTTGCAATTGTCTTAAAAGCTCAGTTTTCTTTTTTTTTCTTTTTAAAACCTGTACCTCTCAAAAGTGTTTGTTAAATATAAAGTTTACGGGATGTAAATGCTTATATGATGATTTTTGAAGATTTGTTTGTTTTTAGTTGCAGAGATTACGTTCAAAGGTTTACAAATTAATTCACTGACACTAAACTCGTCCATTTTCTGTTTAATTCACTGACACTTAACTCGTCCTTTTTGTTTACTGATACGAATCTGAATGTCACATCCAGAACACAGGAATCACCCACAGATTTATTCCATTTAGTGTCAACTTCAGTATGAGTCACAATCAGCATAAAGCTGCTTGTTTATTCTTTCTGAGCGGTAGGTTCGGTTAAGAGATGCTACAGGATACAGGATGCTGCAGGTGGCTGGTTTAAGACCAGAGTAATTATGCCGTTTTACATTTTATTTGTACAATAAAATTTTTCACCAACTGTTCACTTAATGCTGAAGTCACACTGCAGTCCCAGAACTTTATCTTCTTATTTTCTTTATTTAATATAGCGCTCACCGATATTGTATGTATTCAATTTTTTTTTACTACAGTATAATGTGTATTTCTGTCAAATCAGGTCCAGGAATGTGTTGAGGAATATCTGGTGATGTTTGGGGTGTGTTTTCTTTAGGTGTCTTCTAGAGCGCTGGGATTCGTCCTGCTCTTTCTGCTCCCTCTGGCTTTGGGAATTGATGTTGACATTCTTCTGAAAATAATAAACAAACCTCATCAATCGTAAGAACATGTGCGCACACAAATGCACGCACACTCGTGCACAAATACCTGATTGTTAGTAACTAAGGGTACTGCGACCTTAAATCGCAAACCAAAATTGGCCACAATCCTGAAGTAGGAGAGATTCTAGAATCTAACATTTTTTAAATTCATCATTCCGTCACAAAAAAAAAAAAAAGAATTGTGTATACACCAAACTGATACTTTTACATTTTCTGATACCTATTGCTGGATTGTCAGATGCTTCACCATATGTACAGTAAAGAACACATACGAATATACTTACGGTCATTACTTCAAGTGTTATTGATAAGGAAATTGTTGCTTTGTCAGGTTTTCATGAAGCCGTTAATCATCCATTCACTCTATATAGAACCCTTGGAGAACCTTTTTGTATTGAAGTAAATGCGATATTTATGAGGCATGTATTGTTTCTCTTTTTCTCTTCTTAGCTATGGAAGTGGAAATAATCAGTACGCTCTGGCCATTAATGTCCCAGCTAGATTGTCATGCGCACTCCTAACACGACCGGCACTAGGACCTGGAAGTAGTCCGGTCGTTATTCAGGAAGCATAAAAGGAGACAAGATGGCTCCACACATTGCTCAGTCATTGAGTTTGGCCATGCTATCGCCGATGCTGTGTCCGTCTAATCGTGAGTACTCACTTTCTTGGGTTTTGCTTTCGATTGAGTGTGTGTTATTAGAACGCGAGTTTATTTGTGTAGACTCTTGCTCTCGCTTCGGGAGAGTTCTAAAAATAAACAGCGTGGTTATCCTGCCTGCTCGCGCTACTTCCGCGTTTGGGTTTACCATCCACGCTACAGGGCTAACTGCTAGTCTTCTGGTCCATCTCCGTGTGTTTATGACATAGATATTGTGAACGACGTGCCAAACTCGACCAGAACTTTCTCTCTGACGATCAGAATAAAAGGAAAGTGAAAGACGACATGAATGGTCCAAAGCGAATTTACAAGGGTAGTCAGCTGATTGCTGCAAAACCGAGAGAAATTGATGAACTAAAAAACAGCATCATCCCAGGACTCGAGATATTCAGGAAGCACAGAGGCCCCAAAGCTTTCGTTTTTAGAGGGGTTTGGCGTCATGATACGTCAGGTTATAATAATGTGCAGTGGGAAGAAAATATAATGACTATAGACAAGAAAATTCCTGTCTACCGCTGCTTCGAAAGTGGATGTGTCAGATGCGTTAAACATCACGAAAAAAGTGAATCAAGCATGCACAGAGTAAAATATGGTCACCAGAACGGGAAATCAAAAAATTCACATCATTTGAAATATGAATATCTGAGTGATTACATGTTTTAGGCAAACAAAATGAACTAGGCTTCATGTTGAAAAAATAAAAGACTTAACTTTCCAAAATGATAAAAACATGTTCAAACAGATACAGATTTTATAACCGGTTTCTGCTTAAGTTCCTCTAGGCTTGTAGGAAGAGTGGGGTGATAAAGATCAGTTCCTTCACAGAGCCCCATAGAAAAAAAATCACAAGGTGTCAAGTCACTTGAACATGGTGGCCATTTCAACAGCACATTGTCATTATCACTTAAAGAAAAAGTAAAAAAAAGAAAAGAAAAACGGAACTAATTTTTACACCTCTCCTTAAAATTCGAGATCATTTGGCTAAGTTGTTAGACTACTAAATGGTGTAATTTTTTCTTTGATTTACTTTTTAATTTAAAAGATCAATTACTTTGCAGATTAATGAATGAGACTATTAATCTATTTCTTAGACTTTTTCCCTGCATTTATCAATAAAGACGAAGAAGCATTTAACCAGTTGTTTTTCTCTTTGATTGTAAAACCTTTGTAACTTTTTCTTTAACACAAAGTGATTACTATTGTAATTCATACTACAGTGACAGGTAAAGTTAATGTACAAGTAAGCTTAAACACAGTTATAGTTCAGGTTAAAAATAATGTAATCACTGTGACTCCACTCTACATTGAAATATATTTACATTCATTATTAATCTAATTACAGTACATAAAAAAAAAAAATTACTTAAATATATTTGATACAGTAGAACTACACAGCTCTATACAGAAAATAATAAATTGCTTTTTTATAGTATCTAAATATTTTTTTAAAAAGATATTTGTAAAAGGAAAGTAGGTTTATTAATTGTATTTCAGCAAGAGTTTAATTAGTGAATTAATAATCACAAGTGTTAAAAGTCACGATCAGTATAAAGCTGCTTATACTGTATATATTTTCTGAGCGGTAGGTTTGGTTAAAAAAGTTCACTCCCATGCCATAACAGCCTCCACCATGTCTGATGATGATGATGTGGTACAGTTTGGAACATGAGCCCTTCCTTTTCTTCTCCATAATTCTTTTGGTGTTGCTGAGAGCAGCAGTGCCTTCCTTCTATTAAAAAATGTATCATTATACTGCGTTCATGTTCCACATTCCCCTCATTATAACATTTAAACCTAGTGGAAAATGTAGTATTTTATTGTACTATTAAAATATTTATGATTAAATATGCATATGATATTTATAATATATATGAAAAATCGCTGCAAATTTTTAAAGCAACTTATTAATTAATATGAGCCATTAACTGCTGCTGAGGAGTGCGGCATCTCATATACATTTAATACCGTTCACTGGAACTCCAAAACAGACGTTATTATTATTATTATTATTATTATTATTATTATTATTGTGAAAAATATTAAAAGTAAGTCTTTCTCTCTACTTTTCTATAGATGTGGTGTTTTTGTCACTGACTTCATTTCCATTCCCACTCCTGTTTTCAAACACCTGCTACATGGTTGAGCATTTTAAAGAGAAAAAAAAAAAAAGCAAATTATGCATCGCAGTAAGGTGGTAGCGAGATTACTGCTTAAATAGCACACACCACTCAGAAATGTAGTGAGGTAGAAAGTACAGATATTTGTTGTAGAATATAGTGGAGTAAAAGTAAAAAGTATGCACTAATAAAAATACTCTTGTACAATATTTGTTTAAGTAGAGTAATGACAGAAATGTACTTGGGTACCTTCCACCTTTATTCATGACTAAATAAAAAAAAAAATGTTTAGCATTTTCATTTTGGTAATTTTGTTTGTTTTTGTTTATTGTACTATTTTATTGCATATTTATGATGAAATATGCATATTATATTTATGGTATTTATGAAAAATAAACAAAAACATATGATTCCTGTTATATATTTTTTTATTATATTATAATATTTTCATAATAGCAAAATAAAAGCTGCTAATGGAGAATCATCATACATTTTTTTTATTGTATTGTCCAGTGCCAAACAGCATACAAGTACACAGCTTGTCGCAGCTTGGCTGGAACCACCATCTCTTAGGTATACAGGAAGACAGGCATCTAGACTCTTTTCTGTTCTGCCAATTAAGTGTTGGAATTAACTTCCTCTTGATGTCCGTACAGCCGAGTCTCTGGTAATCGACTTAAGACACATACGTGTTCTAGTACTGTGTATCCATTTCGCCTGTTAGCATGTCCAGGTTTTGCACCAATGTTTGGATGTGTGTGTAATAATGTTTTTATAGTTGTTGGGGTAGTGTGCCCTCTAGAGGCAAAGCAGGGGTGCAAATGGTCTACTGTCTAAATGCTTATTAAAAATGGGCTACATGATTGTGCAGTTGTTGCAAGTGAGGCATAATCACAAAGATTAAGACTTAAGATTTTTGAATAAAGAAAAAAAAAACATAAATAATGACCGACAACTAAACAGCATAACAGAACAGGTGTCCGTTCTTCGTACGTCGATTGACAGATCCGAGATGAATTGACAGATCTAAGATGAGATCATCGTGCTAATTACGATGTGGCTAATTTGGTTCTTCGAGCACACCTGTTGTTGATGATTAGTATAGCTGGATTGAGTTGTCTAGGATTATTGTGCGTTGGTTAAAAAGGCGATATGCATCGACAGTAGAAACACTGATCACAACCCCTGCGATTGGTTGACGAAATGGCAAAAGAGCGAGCTCAATTTTTTTCTAAAGCGGAGCAAAAGCTTTTATTAAAGGGTTATGGAGAATTTCAAACTTTAATAAAGATAATTTAAAATAAAAATATTATTAAATGCGTGAGTGCTGCCCATGTTACATGTTCCTTGATATTTTATTTATATGTGTGTGCATATATATATATAAAATCTCAAATCCTATTTGTATTAATTGCTCTTTTTTATCTTTAATGTCAGAGCCAGCAGTGGACCCATGCGAACATGGGAGCAAGTAAAAGTGAAAGACAAGAAGAAGTATAGTAAGAAGTATATTGTCATGCTGTGCTAAAGGATCCTGTCCATCACGCAATACACAAGGAATTTGAAAAACTCTTCGAATAATCCTCACACCATCAGTAACTGGTTGCTCTCTCATAAACGGACAAGACATGACTGCGACAGATTTGAGAAAATAACCTCCACTTATATAAACGCAATCGGGGGATAGAATGTTACATATTTTTAGACACACGTGGAGATTAACACACGAATGATGACCACAGACACACACACATGTATACATATACTGTATTTATGTTTAAATACATCCATCCATAAATATATGCAAGATACTTTTCTTTTCCCACCTGAGTCAGTCCAAACTCAGTCATGCTATTTAACCAATCAGATGTGACCTCGCCATTTCAACCAATCATAACCCGTCAGGAGCTCAGGATAAATCCTGTTTACATCTGCTTACGGACATGTTGCTATGACAGCAAGTGCGAGATGCACATCGAAGAATGAAACAATCCAAGATCAGGACAACAATCAAATCCGGCTAACTGAATTAATAAAAAAAAATAGCCAAGGAGGTCTCAGACCTAGCTCTGGGATGCTGACTCAAGGATCCACGAGTCCGGAGTAGCATTGACATCCAGACTATAAAAACTAAGAAACGTGTGTGGAGAGGACCAGCCTGCTGCATCACACACCTGCTGCAGGGGGACGCCTCTTGCCAGAGCAATTGATGAGGCAATCCCCCTGGTTGAATGAGCCCTGATTCCCACAGGCGAAGTGTTATCACGCGCCTCATAGGCTAGGGCAATAGCATCTCTCACCCAGTGTGACAGAGTCTGTCTAGTGGGGCCGCCCCCCGGTTGCGACCCTCATGGCAAATAAAGAGCTGCTCTGACTTACGCCACTGGCTAGTGCAGTGGATGTAAATCTGAAAAGCACATACTGGACACAGTAAGTGAAGTCTTTGCTGCTGGGCAGCTGTGAAAGGCGGAGGACAGAAGGCTTCGAGAACGACTGGGTGCATGGTCGAGAATGGAACCTTGGGAAGATAGTTCGCGTGAGGATGCAGAATAGCTTTGACTAGCCCCAGGGGCAAAGTCTAGGTAGAATGGGGAGACTGACAGAGCCTGCAGATCCCCAATCCTCATCAAAGAAGTAATAGCCATAAGAAAACCCATCTTAAGAGACAGGTGCTGACTCTAGTGGTTCGAAAGGGGTGTCAGCCAGGCCTTCGAGTACGATAGATAAGTCCCATGAAGGGACCGTCGCTCTAGTGGGCAGCCTCAACCGTTTAGCTCCACGAATAAAACGGGCAACTAAATGGTGCTTTTCCACAGAAACCCCATCGGTCAGAGCATGCCAAAATAGCGGCTATGTATGTTCTGAGAGTACTAGGACATAAGCCAGAGGACAACTTTTCTTGCAGAAACTCCAGCACTGAAACAATCTGGCAGTGGACTGGGTCTACATGTCTTATCATCCACCAACTTTCAAATAGACTCCATTTGAGGGCATAAGTTCTTCTAGTGGAGGGAGCCCTGGCATGTCTTAGTTGGTCCCCTTCAGGGGCCAAACGTGAAGGTCCCAGAGCTCGGGCCGGGGATGAAACATTGTCCCCTGCACCTGAGACAGAAGATCCCTGGAATCACTCAGGGTGAGCCGTCGAGGAGATATATTAGATCTAAGAACCACACTCTGGTCGGCCACTGGGGCGCTATCGATAAGAGGCGCAAACCCTGTTGACGGACCCTCGCCAGGACTCCTGGGAGCAGAAATATCAGAGGAAACGCATAAAGGCGTAATCTGGGCCACGTGAGTCACTTTCTGGCCTAGCTTGATTTCCTTCAAGGTGTTGGAGGATGGGTTCGACACAAGTGGGAAACAGCTGTGCCCTTGTGATCAAATCCCATGTGACTCCCAAATATGTTGTCCTCTGAACAGGAAAGAGAACGCCTTTCGTAGCGTTGAGTCTCAATCCTAAAGAATAGAGATGAGCTAGGACGACATCCCGATGTCGAATCGCTAGCTATTAAGACTGAGCTAGGATCAGCCAGTCGTCTATACAATTCAGAATATGGATGCCCTGGAATCATAGAGCCAGAGCTGCATCCGTGCATGTTATATGTGCAGGGTGACAGGGCTAGGCCAGATAGAAGGACCTGATACTGGTAAGCTTCGCCCCCGAAAGCAAACCTCAGGAACCTCCTGTGTTGCAATATTTCTATATGAAAATATGCGTCATTCAGGTTGACCGTCACAAACCAAACCTCTGGTTGAATTTGAGAAACGATCATTTTGGCTGTCAACATTTTGATGTTCAGCCCAAGAAGACGTAAAATTTGACACAACCCTCCCATCTCTCATCTGGAAGGGGAACATAATCTATGGCCCCTTTTCCCAGCAAAGTCTGTAATTGCCAAGTCAGCAGATGCGCTCCTTCCGGTTTCATGGAAGTGAAGACCACGCCATTGAAACGCGGAGAACTATGTGCAATGGAGGGGGGGGGGTGTTAGGAGTCCGGCATCCTGAAACAAGGCCGGAAGGAACCGAGCACCTAACATTTTGCTGGAGACCGCTACTCCCCGAAACACTAGTGGTGGCGGAGATTAGACAACGGCGGCCATAGGGTGCTAGGGAGGAGTCTTTATCCCTTATTGGAATTTTTACACATCCCTCCCCAGGGGGAGACACCCCGGTGGTCCTGGGCACGTCAACCTCAGGACTTCCTTTTTGGCGGAGATAATGCTCCTCAGGTCCGGTGCTTTTTTTTTCTTTTTTCTTTGAGGCGGATTGCTAAGCGCAACGAGTCTCTCCCCTGTCTCTACGAGCAGGTAGCTGGCTCGGCACACTCTCCTTCTGCGCCTCACGCCTCGTGGGGACCAGACCTGGTCGGGACTGGGTGGCCGACAGTCCCGACTCATGAGCATGGCAGGGGAGAAACCTCACAGAGGTCTGCTTGTAGAGCTTCGCCTCCGAACCTAGTGGCGGCGGTGTTTACAGCGTCGCCAAAGAAGCCGGAAGGCGAGAGGGGGGGCATCAAGGAGGAAAACGCGATCCCTGACCTTTATGCCCGTGAGGTTTAATCACAGAAGTCTCTCCGTGGCGACCGCGGCAGCCATAGAACGGCTGATAGCACGGGCCGTCTGCTTGGTGGCACAGAGAAATAAATCTGTGGCTCGGCGCTATCAATAGACCCGCCAGTGCTCAGAACTGTTAGCAGGTGAGCTTGGTATGCCTACAAAACCGCCATGGTGTGCAGGGCAGCACCAGCCTGACCCGCTGCCTGAAAAGTTTTCCCCACCAACGAAGATGTTAGTCTACACGCTTGGTGGGCAGTGTGGGCTTTTTCAGGGAGGATGAGCTCCCAGGAGAGAGATAGCTCGCAAGCGTCTCTTCAATCTGGGGCATTATCATAAAACAGGGGATGAATAAGGCTTATTCCATGAAAGAGTTAACTCGTCATGGAGGTCTCCAAAAAAGGGGAGGAACCCTCGTTGAGGCCCCTCCCCTGGCCACCCGACAGAAACCTGTCGTCTAACTTTGAGCGCTTGGGGATTTTTTTTTATTTCATTAATTTATTAATTAATTTTTTATTTATTTATTTATTTTGCGGCAAAAGAGGAAACCTATTTAACCCCTTCACAAAAAGTGCCGGTTGAGAAGCGGACGCTAAAACGGGGAATTCCGGCTCATGAGCTATCTCCATGGAAGCACGTGAGGAAGTCTCTTTCGTCTCCTCACAAGAAGCGCCGGAGCACGCTTGAGAAGCGGACGCTAAAAACTTCCTGGTCCGGGGAGAGCGCGAGAGAAAGGGGGAAATTCCGTCTCATACGCACGCGAGCCCCAGGAATGCGCCGCGGCTCGCGGTTTCTCTTTAAAGAAAGTGAGCCGCACACAAAGTGCCTTAATAAAGAGATCACATGCTTGCACTTTCCTTGAAACCCAAGCACTCAAGAAAAAGTCATGGAGATCGCCCTCCGAAAGAAATCACACGGAGGCACGCATCTCTCAACCAACTCTTGCCATTATCGGTAAGTAAAGTTTTTTTCTTTCCTACCGTGATTCTGTTGCACACACACACACGCAAACACAAAGTGGTCCTGAAGACAAAAGATCTGAGGATGTTTCCGGTTCACTCCTATTTATGACCTGCATGTGCACCTTATTCGGTGACGTCATGTCTGGCAGAGGTTATAAGCCGAGGTATTCAGCGGTTTTGACTTACACAGGCTTCACAACCGGAAAGAAAGAGATGTTCTCATAGCGTTTTCACGCAGCATCAAGTGTAGCTTTTGAAAGGGAACTGCAGAGAGAAGATGGAGGAAATCACAGCTTGATGCGGATCTTGTCTCTTAATGTGCTCTTCTCTCCAAATTCTCATGAGATGTGACATTTGCCAAAACTTCCACAGGGAAAAGCTGGAAGCCTCTGCACATGATCCTGGTAAAATCCACAATATATCTTCTCTTCACTACTCAACTCTCCAGCTACTCCTGCTCCATTACCTTTGAATGCTGATGACTTCTACGACAAAAACATAGCAGCAAACGACCAGACCTTTGCTCCCAACCCTACAGCAGAACTTCAGGACATTCCCTCCCCTCCCTTTGCAGAATCCTCCAACCTGTCAAATAATGAGATTCAGCACATTATCTCATCCTCCAATCCCACCACCTGTTCATTAGACTCAACTCTTCCACAATGCTCCAGGTCATCTCACAAGACCTCCTTCCCTTTACACACCCATCATCAAACATTCCATATCATCTAGTCATGTTCCTGCTGCTTTTACAAAGGCAAGGGTTATTCCCATCCTCAAGAAAACCAGCCTGAATCCAGCAGACATCAGCAACCATCGCCCGGTATCACATCTAATTTCTTTCTAAAACTCTGGAAAGGACTGTTTACAATCAAATGTGTCTTTATCTCTCACTGAACAACCTCAAGGGTCCTAAACAATCTGTATTAAAAGTGGCACTTTCCACAGGGACTGCCCTTCTTTCAGTCACTGAAGCTCCATGCTGCTAGATCAGCTAAACTATCATCTGTCAGCATCCTCCTGGACCTGGGTTGTATGAGGTGACATGGAGGGATTCCACATCTGCCCCACTCAGAGTCTCTACTAGTGTCCCATAGGGCTCTGTACTGGGTTCTCTTCTGTTTTTCCTCTATACTCTGTCTCTTAGTAAGGTCATATTTTTGCATGGCTTTTTATACCATTGTTATGCAGATGACACGCAACTTATTCTCTCCTTTTCTCCATCAGACACACAGATCTCAGCATGTCTGACAGACATCTCGTCCTGGATGGCAGCTCATCTGCTGCACAGTAAAACTGCTGCTGATTCATCCCTCCGTCAAGACTATGTGATCTCCCTGGACATCAATCAGATCTCTCCTTCAGCAACTGCCTGCAATCTTGGGGTAAATCTGACATTTTCTCCACACATTGCTAACCTTACTCGCTTGTAAAACTTTTTTTACAACATGAGGAGAATTCAACCATTTCTTTCTTCACGGGCTACTCAGATATTTGTTCAGTGCCTTGTTATTTCAAGACTGGACTACTGCAACTCACATCTCGTTTTTGAACCTTCCCAAGTTCACCACACCACCCATGTCTTCTGTTAGCATGTCCAGGTTTTGCAGCAACTTTTGGATGTGTGCGTTATTGTGAGTTTGTGTGTAATAATGTTTTTATAGTAGTTGGGGTAGTGTGCCCTCTAGAGGTAAAGCAGGGGTGAAAATGGTCTACTGTCTAAATGTTTATTTAAAATGGGCTACATTATTGTGTGGTTGTTGCAGGTGAGGCATAATCACAAAGATTAAGACTTAAGATTTTTGAATAAAGAAAATAAAAAAACATAAATAAACACCAACAACTAAACAGCATAACAATAGAACAGGAAAAAAAGGAACAAATTAGCCATAGTCCAAAGTCCAAAACAGAACAAAAGTCTCTTGGTGCAAGTTGCCCCCTACGAGTAATTCCTGACAGATCCCCACCAACAAAAGGCGTTACTCCAGAGTGCCACGGAGGTCCAGGGCACCCTCCCCAAGGTCCTGTGTTGGGCTTCCTACACAAACGCTGTAGACCATGTCTTTTGGGCAGGGTGGCAGAGCAGACAGGACAAAAAGGATTCCTCCCCTCTCAGGAGGCGAGGCAGAGACAGGGTCCTCGAACCTGGCAGGCTGAACAAACCGGGTGTCTCCCATCTCAGGAAGTGTGGCAGAGACAGGGATGTTGAGCGGGCACGACGTCCTCGAACCCAGAAGCGGAGCAAGCATGATGTCCTCGAACCTGGGTGGCAGAGCTAGCACAAAGTACTCGAACTGGGGAGGTGTTGTGAGGCATTGTTCAGGCAGTTCAGCATTCTCTGGGCAGAACAAGCCCTCGGCATTGATCTCTGTCCAGAACAGGCCCTCAGCAGGGTTCTCTGGGCAGAACTGTCTTAAAGGAAGTTAAGCCTACACCAAGGAAGGAGCCTACACCAAGGCTAACAAGAAGTTCAGAGCAAACACCAAGGCTAACAGGAAGTTCAGGGCCTAAATTAAGGCTAACAGTGCTAGTGTGTGCTAGTGTTCTTATAGAGTTTTATAGAGTTTTTATTTATAATTTTATAGAGTTTGTGTGTGTTTGACTGTGTATTATTGCCTAATAATGTGTGTTGAGGATGTGTGTTGCCGTGCGCCTGTGATGAATATTCCCTTTCCAAACAAACAATAATGACTATCTACCGGCGTAGGGCAAACCACTCACGGTGTCAAACTCTTAAGGTCAGTGTGAGGATAATTCAGCACTCACCTTAGAATACGTCCTTGAGAATGTAGCAGAGTTACAAAAAAAAAAAAAAAACACTACTGGAATACAGCACTGGGGGACTTGCCTCGTAATGTGAGGTAGTCCTCTTATTGTTTTAAAATGCAAGCAGTTACAACTTAAGCAAAATAAAGCCATTTAAGACAGACATGGGTACTGTAACTAAGCTACATGGTTCAAAGAAAAACCAAATGGGTGCAAGGACCAGTGTACCTAAATCAGAAACAAATTATAAACCCTGGTTCTGGACTTCCATTCTACCTTTAACATGAGTTAACAAGGTTGGCGTTTAATTTTTAAAGTCATGAATGATTTGCAGAGATAAAATCAAAAATAATTTCACAGCATTTACTACTTATTTCATAAGCAGTTTAACACATTCTTCAGAGGTGCAAATGGCCACATGCCTGACACTTCACGGTACACTCAGGGTGTGAACCATGTCTCTGCCTCATTTCCAACACACCCTAGTTGACAGGTGTTTTTTCTCTTCACAGCAGTTGTAGCTGTTACAGGTTGGGGAGTCGGGTGTTGCAAGGGCTCTGCGGAACCTCTTGAGACTTTTCTTCTCCCACCGAGCTGCAATCCTTTTAGCCTCTATATCAGTAACATATTCAGCTTAGGACATTACTTCACCTATAGTTAGCTGGGACACACAGTGTGACAACTCAAAACATTAGCATTATCCATAACTGTGCATGTGTGTATGTATGTGCTAGAGTGTGTTAGTGTCTACAGGCTCCTACAATGGCCACCTGAACATCAGAACTGGAAGCAATGGAAGAAGGTGGCCTGGTTTGAGGGCTTTGTTTAGCATTTCTGTAGCATTTGTGTGCGTCTGTGTTTGTGCATGTATTCTTGTATGTAGGTTAGACTGTTAATGTATATTCTATTATGTATATATAATGTGTGGTCTTTAAGCATTTACTGTGTGTGTCTGTGTGTGTGTGTTACTATATGCATGATAGAATGTGTGAGTGTCTATTTGTTTTTCTTAGCATTTGTGCATTACCAGCCTGAAGTAACTCAATTCCTTTTTTATTACACAAATGTAACAAATTTTTTTTTTATTGTTGTCTGAATGCACAAATCTGCTGTTTTTTAGATCGGATCTGAGTCATTTTCGTATGAGGTCCTAGATTGGATATGGAGTGGTTTTTGAAAAAACAGAATATCATGGAATAAACATTTATTACACATTAGATGAAATATTTTTCATTTATTTTATTTATTTATTTTTTGATGATTATGGCAATAACCTAACATTTCAAAATAATAAAATATTTCAATGTGAGTTTGAGTAAATTACTATTCATACAGGATAAACACTGTGTACAGTATCTCTCAATCTAATTCAGTACACTCAACCACAATCATGGGGAGGCCTGCTGATATTTGTCCAGAAGACAATCATCAACTCCCTCTGCATGGAGGCGAAGCTGCAGAAGGTGCTCTGTTGATATACACACGTGGACAAAATTGTTGGTACCCTTCGGTCAATGAAAGAAAAACTCACAATGGTCACAGAAATAACTTTAATCTGACAAAAGTAATAATAAATAAGAATTCTATGAATGTTGACCAATGAAAGTCAGACATTGCTTTTCAACCATGCTTCAACGGAATTATATATTAAAAAAAAAACTCATGGAACAGGCCTGAACAAAAATGATGGTACCCCTAACTTAATAGTTTGTTGCACAACCTTTTGAGGCAATCACTGCAATCAAACGATTCCTGTAACTGTCAATGAGACTTCTGCGCCTCTCTGCAGGTATTTTGGCCCACTCCTCATGAGCAAGCTGCTCCAGTTGTTTCCGGTTTGAAGGGTGCCTTTTCCAGACAGCATGTTTCAGCTCCTTCCAAAGATGCTCAATAGGATTGAGGTCAGGGCTCATAGAAGGCCACTTTAGAATAGTCCAATGTTTTCCTCTTAGCCATTCTTGGGTGTTTTTAGCTGTGTGTTTTGGGTCATTTTCCTGTTGCAAGACCCATGACCTGCGACTGAGACCCAGCTTTCTGACACTGGCCAGCACATTTCTCTCTAGAATCCCTTGATAGTCTTGAGATTTCATTGTACCCTGCACAGATTCAAGACACCCTGTGCCAGATGCAGCAAAGCAGCCCCAGAACATAACAGAGCCTCCTGCATGTTTCACAGTAGGGACAGTGTTCTTTTCTTCATATGCTTCATTTTTCTGTCTGTGAACATAGAGCTGATGTGCCTTGGCAAAACGTTCCATTTTTGTCTCATCTGTCCATAGGACATTCTCCCAGAAGCTTTGTGGCTTGTCAACATGTAGTTTGGCATATTCCAGTCTGGCTTTTTTATGATTTGTTTTCAACAATGGTGTCCTCCTTGGTCGTCTCCCATGTAGTCCACTTTGGCTGAAACAACGACGGATGGTGCGATCTGACACTGATGTTCCTTGAGCATGAAGTTCCCCTTGGATCTCTTTAGAAGTCTTTCTGAGCTCTTTTGTTACCATTCAGATTATCTGTGTCTTTGATTTGTCATGAATTTTCCTCCCTTGGCCACGTCCAGGGAGGTTGGCTACAGTCCCATGGATCTTAAATTTCTGAATAATATGTGCAACTGTAGTCACAGGAACATCTAGCTGCTTGGAAATGGTCTTATAGCCTTTACCTTTAACATGCTTGTCTATAATTTTCTTTCGAATCTCCTGAGACAACTTTTTCCTTCGCTTCCTCTGGTCCATGTTGAGTGATTGTAGACACCTGTGATGCTAATTAGTGGACACACCTTGAATTAACATGTCCCTTTGGTCACATTATTTTCAGTATTTTCTAGGGGTACCATCATTTTTGTCCAGGCCTGTTCCATGAGTTTATTTTTTTTTTAAATAATTCTGTTTGAAGCATGGTTGAAAAGCAATGTCTGACTTTCATTGGTTAACATTCATAGAACTTTTGTAAATTATTACTTTTGTCAGATTAAAGTTATTTATGTGACCATTGTGAGTTTTTCTTTTATTGACCGAAGGGTACCAACAATTTTGTCCACGTGTGTATATTCATGGAAAAATGACTGGAAGGGAACATGTGATAGGAATAGGTGCAGAAGCAACAAGGATGACTGCAGCATTAAGAAGATTGTCAAGCAAGAACATGGGGTGCCACGTTGTGAAATGGATGGCCGTTTTCATGTTTTCATGAAGTGGAAACTTGCAATATACTTGCTCAGGATAAGCGTGTATGGTGAAGGTGTTTGTGTGTGGCCATGCTAATGTTGTGAAAGTCCATTGTTGTTAGTGCACCCAGTGGCTGGGGTTTAAGTATTGATTGTGAATCGAATCCAGGCCTTCTCCATGGCAGACGAGAGCCCTACCACTGAGCCACCAATGCCCCTGATGTTGTGAAAGGCTAGTTTTTGTAATTATTCATAAATAATACCCTTGTATTGGTGCAACTGCCTTTGTTTCCTGATTAAAAAAAAAATTGTACTCACTGTGATTCCAATTTACATTGAAATATATTTACATTCAATATTAATCTCATTACACTACATAACAAAATATATATTTTTTATTTGATAGAGTATAAATACACAGCTCTATACAGAAAATAATAAATAGTTTTTTAATAGTATCTAAATAAAAAAAACTATTTGTAAAAGGAAAGTAGGCTTATTAATTCTATTTCAGCAAAAAAAAGAAGCAAGGGTTTAACTAGTTAATTAATAATGACAATTGTTAAAAGTCATGTTCAGTATAAAGCTGCTTGTACTGAGAGGTAGGTTTGGTTAAGAAAATCTCAAGTTCACATGCTTACTCTTACTTCCTCAATTCTGAACACAACATGAGATGGTGTGTTACAATATATAAGTTGTGTGTGGGTTACATAAACAAATGTAATTACTTTTAACCACCTTGTATGTGTAACCCTACAACCCGCCCCGCAGCCATCTCTACCCACTATCCTCACCGAGATGCAGGTGATGGAGGAGTATGTTTCCAACGCTCTCCGCCAAGGCACCATCCGGTCCTCCTCCTCACCTGCCGTCGCGGGGTTCTTCTTTGTCAAGAAAAAAGATGGTGGCCTACGCCCATGTGTCGATTATTGGGGGCTCAACAACATCACCATTAAGAACCGACACCCGTTGCCTCTTACCAACTCTGGACGTCCTCTCTGGTGCCACCATTTTCACTAAGTTGGACCTCCGGAACGCATAACGGGCGATACGTGGATGACGGCCTTCATAACCCCCACAGGACACTACGAAAGCCTAGTCATCCCCTTCAGACTTTGTAATGCACCTGCAGTGTTCCAACAATTCATTAATGATGTTTTCAGAGACATGTTAGGCCACTGGGTGTTCGTCTATCTGGACGACATCCTCACCTATTCCCAAACAGTCCATGAACACATCCAACACGTCAGAGAGGTCTGTACTTTAAGTTAGAGAAGCACGCTTTCCACGAGCGCTCCACCACGTTCCTGGGTTTTGTCATCTTGCTCCAGGGTGTGGCCATGGACCCACAGAAACTGGAAGTTGTGCGTCATTGGCCCCTATGCAAGAGCCTCAAACAACTCCAATGGTTTCTCGGGTTTGCAAACTTCTATTGTTGCTTTATCCTGGACTACAGTACAGTTGCAGCTCCTTCAACCACTCTGACTCGTCCGTCATCTCATCCCTTCACCCTCAAGCCTGCTGCCCTCTCCGCCTTCCACAAACTCTGTCACCGTTTCACCACCACTCCTATCCTCCTCCATCTTGATGCAAACAAGCCGTGCGTTGTGGAGGTGGATGCTTCGGATGTGGGCGCCGGGGCTGTTCTCTCCCAACGAGGTCCAGACCAGAAGCTGCACCGTTGCAGCTTCTTCTTCAGGACATTTGACCCCACTCAGCAGCGGAGTAGGGGACCACGAGCTGCTGGCCATAAAGTGGGCCTTGGAGGAATGGCGACACTGGCTCCAGGGCGCCAGAGAGCTGTTCATCGTCTGGAATCTAATCACCGCAGTGTGAAACAGCTCAACCCAAGACAGGCAGGGTAGGCACTATTTTTTGAGGACTACAACTTCCACCTGTCATACCGCCCGCGGTCCAAGAACACCAAGGCCGACGCCCTCTCCCAACAGTATGAGGAAGACACCCTCAGCTCAGACCCTTCACCACTCCCCCCATGGTTATTTGGCTTTTGTGTAAGACGATTAGGAGAGGGTTATTGTGTAAGACGATTTTCACATATGCACGTAAAAACACACAAACGCAAAAGTTGACCTTATTTAGACTGCAAACTAAGTTACTTGCTGTAACTTCAACTGTTTGTGCACGGGTGACCCCACAGACACATGGAGGGCTTACGGGAAAAAGGCAAGTTTTATTAAGGCAGAATGGGGTAGGAAAGCATTAAAGGAGGGATTAAGAGGAAAGGGGAAGGAAAGAAGTAATCTGAGTGCACGTGCAGGTCTGTTGGCAGTGCCCAGCTGGCATGCGGCATACGGCTGGCGAAAGGTGGCGGTGAGCAGAGTGGTAGGATGGAGCACGTGGATGGAGTGCTCCTACATGCTCCCAAGCTGACGACCTCTCTCGCACAAGTCAAGACTGGCCCCTCCCAGTTCTCTCTGGACACAGACGGGAGTCTTTCCTAGATGATTATCACCAGCTGGCCTGACCTGTGTAGGGAGCCTATGGAGTGAACAAGGAGCGATAACAGATTTAGGCACATGCCCATCACAGACGCATGCCGTGACGCTCACAATCCAAGGCTGTACTGGTATGTGAAATGTAACAGTGTTGTCTCTATGCCTTTAGGTCATGAGGGGAATCCTAGACATCGTTCTGTCAGATGTTTTCTACTGTATTGGACTGTGAACTTTATTGTAATTTTCCAAAATTGGGATTATTCACCATCAGGACAGCTTTATCGTGTTCCCGGACTGATAAATTTTTTCTATATTCACATACTCACTGAAAATATTGTATATAATTGTAAATATTGGTGTCTTGTGCACAATCCACATGAGCAATTTGTTCAGATCTACAAAAGTTAAATGTGAACCACGGCCGGTTCGTATCTGCGGAAATTTGTAACTCAAATGTTCGTAAGTCGGGGACTACCTGTATATATGTTTACAAATATGCAAAGTTTTCTACCAAACACTGTTGGGAAATTAGACTATTTTGACCTTATCATTCAGTAAACATTTATAAATATTTATCGCTGCAAGTCTGTTATATGATTAATCAGGATACTGTTGGGTTTCTGTGTCTAGTGTCACGAGTCTGTGTTTTGTGTTTAGCTGGTGAGCAGTGTGAGACGCTGAATGGGTAGGTGTGCAGATATTGTACTCCATGTACAGGAAGAACCAAAGTAAAACATCCTCATACATGGACCTCTTATGTCCTCTGTCCTCCAAACCAAGAAAGATTTCTTGTCCTGCTCCAGGGTATTATGCAACAACAGAAGAGAATTGAGATCTGCAGAGAGAAGATGGAGGTAATCACAGCTTGATGCGGATCTTGTCTCTTAATGTGCTCTTCTCTCCAAATTCTCATGAGATGTGACGTCTGCCAAAACTGCCTTCCACTGGGAAAAACTGGAAGCCTCTGCACATGATCCTGGCAAAATCCACAATAAATCTTCTCTTCACTACTCAACTCTCCAGCTCCTCCTGCTCCATTATCTTTTAATGCTGATGACTTCGCCACATTCTACGACAGAAAAATAGCAGCAATGTACCAGACCTTTGCTCCCAACCCTACAGCAGAACTTCAGGACATTCCCTCCCCTCCCTTAGCAGAATTCTCCAACCTGTCAAATGATGAGATTCAGCACATCATCTCATCCTCCAATCCCACCACCTGTTCATTAGACTCAACTCTTCCACAATGCCCCAGGTCATCTCACAAGACCTCCTTCCCTTTACACACCCATCATCAAACATTCCATATCATCTAGTCATGTTCCTGCTGCTTTTACAAAGGCAAGGGTTATTCCCATCCTCAAGAAAACCTTCTTTTCTGTTCTGGCAATTAAGTGGCTAAGTTTTGGAATGAACTTCCTCTTGATGTCCATACAGCTGAGTCTCTGGTAATCTTTAAATCACGACTTAAGACATATTTCTTCAGTACTTGGGCTAATGTTAATGTGTGATCGCATGTACCAGTGTTACTGTATAGTGCGTGTTATAGTACTGTGTATCCATGTCGCCTGTTAGCATGTCCAGGTTTTGCAGCAACGCTTGGATGTGTGTGTTATTTTGAGTTTGTGTGTAATAATGTTTTTGTAGTTGTTGTGGTAGTGTGCCCTCTAGAGGTAAAGTTGGGGTGAAAATGGTCTACTGTCTAAATGTTTATTAAAACTGGGCTACATGATTGTGTTGTTGTTGCAGGTGAGGCATAATCACAAAGATTAAGACTTAAGATTTTTGAATAAAGAAAATAAAAAAACATAAATAAACACCAACAACTAAACAGCATAACAACAGAACAGGAAAAAACAGTAACAGATTAGCCATAGTCCAAAGTCCAAAACAGAACAAAAGTCCCTTGGTGCAAGTCGCTCCCTACGGGTAATCCCTGATGGATCCCCCCCAACAAAAGGTGCTACTCCAGAGCGCCACCGAAGATCCAGGGCACCCTCCCCAAGGTCCTGTGTTGGGCTTCCTACACAAAGGCTGTAGACCATGTCTTTTGGGCAGGGTGGCAGAGCAGACAGGACAAACAGGGTCCTCGAACCCGGTAGGTGGTGCGAGGCATGGTTCAGGCGGTGCAACATTCTCTGGGCAGAACAAGCCCTCTGCAGTGTTCTCTGACCAGAACGCGCCCTCAGCAGGGTTCTCTGGGCAGAACTGTCTTACAGGAAGTTCAGCGCCTACACCAACGCTAACAGGAAGTTCAGGGCCTAAATTAAGGCTAACAGTGCTAGTGTGTGCTAGTGTTCTTATAGAGTTTTATAACAGAGGGTTGTGTGTAAAAAAAAAACACTACTGGAATACAGCACTGGGGGACTCGCCTCGTAATGTGAGGTAGTCCTCTTATTGTTTTAAAATGCAAGCAGTTACAACTTAAGCAAAATAAAGCCATTTAAGATAGACATGGGTACTGTACACACGTGGACAAAATTGTTGGTACCCCTCGGTCAATGAAAGAAAAACTCACAATGGTCACAGAAATAACTTTAATCTGACAAAAGTAATAATAAAAAAAAAATCTATGAATGTTAACGAATGAAAGTCAGACATTGCTTTTCAACCATGCTTCAACAGAATTATTTAAAAAAATAAACTCATGGAACAGGCCTGGACAAAAATGATGGTACCCCTAGAAAAATACTACTGAAAATAATGTGACCAAAGGGACATGTTAATTCAAGGTGTGTCCACTAATTAGCATCACAGGTGTCTACAATGTTGTAATCAGTCAGTGGGCCTATATATAGGGCTCCAGGTCGTCACTGTGTTGTTTGGTGACATGGTATGTACCACACTCAACATGGACCAGAGGAAGCGAAGGAAAGAGTTGTCTCAGGAGATTCGAAAGAAAATTATAGACAAGCATGTTAAAGGTAAAGGCTATAAGACCATTTCCAAGCAGCTAGATGTTTCTGTGACTACAGTTGGACATATTATTCAGAAATTTAAGATCCATGGGACTGTAGCCAACCTCCCTGGACGTGGCCGCACGAGGAAAATTCATGACAAATCAAAGAGACGGATAATCACAATGGTAACAAAAGAGCCCAGAAAGACTTCTAAAGATGAACTTCATGTTCAAGGAACATGAGTGTTAGATCGCACCATCCGTCGTTGTTTCAGCCAAAGTGGACTACATGGGAGACAACCAAGGAGGACACCATTGTTGAAAACAAATCATAAAAGAGCCAGACTGGAATATGCCAAACTACATGTTGACTTCTGAGAGAATGTCCTATGGACAGATGAGACAAAAACGGAACGTTTTGCCAAGGCACATCAGCTCTATGTTCACAGACGGAAAAATGAAGCATATCAAGAAAAGGACACTGTCCCTACTGTGAAACATGGAGGAGGCTCTGTTATGTTCTGGGGCTGCTTTGCTGCATCTGGCACAGGGTGTCTTGAATCTGTGCAGGGTACAATGAAATCTCAAGACTATCAAGGGATTCTAGAGAGAAATGTGCTGGCCAGTGTCAGAAAGCTGGGTCTCAGTCGCAGGTCATGGGTCTTGCAACAGGACAATGACACAAAACACACAGCTAAAAACACCCAAGAATGGCTAAGAGGAAAACATTCGACTATTCTAAAGTGGCCTTCTATGAACCCTGACCTCAATCCTATTGAGCATCTTTGGAAGGAGCTGAAACATGCTGTCTGGAAAAGGCACCCTTCAAACCGGAAACAACTGGAGCAGCTTGCTCATGAGGAGTGGGCCAAAATACCTGCAGAGAGGCGCAGAAGTCTCATTGACAGTTACAGGAATCGTTTGATTGCAGTGATTGCCTCAAAAAGGTTGTGCAACAAACTATTAAGTTAGGGGTACCATCATTTTTGTCCAGGCCTGTTCCATGAGTTTTTGAGTTTTCATTTTTTTTTTTTATAATTCTGTTGAAGCATGGTTGAAAAGCAATGTCTGACTTTCGTTGGATAACATTCATAGAATTCTTATTTATTATTATTTTTGTCAGGTTAACGTTATTTCTGTGACCATTGTGAGTTTTTCTTTCATTGACCGAAGGGTACCAACAATTTTGTCCACGTGTGTAACTAAGCTACATGGTTCAAAGAAAAACTAAATGGGTATAAGGACCAGTGTACCTAAATCAGGGACAAATTATAAACCCTGGTTCTGGACTTCCATTCTACCTTTAACATGAGTTAACAAGGTTGGCTTTTAATTTTTAAGGTCATGAATGATTTGCAGAGATAAAATGTTTTCTACTACTCAAAAATTATTTCACAGCGTTTACACTTCACGGTACACTCAGGGTGTGAACCATGTCTCTGCCTCATTTCCAACACACCCTAGTTGACAGGTGTTTTTTCTCTTCACAGCGGTTGTAGCTGTTACAGGTTGGGGAGTCGGGTGTTGCAAGGGCTCTGCGGAACCTCTTTAGACTTTTCTTCTCCCACCGAGCTGCAATCCTTCTATCATCTATATCAGTAACATATTCAGCTCAGTCTAATTCAGTACACTCAACTACAATCATGGGGAGGCCTGCTGATATTTGTCCAGGAGACAATCATCAACTCCCTCCCAACTCAACTCTGCTGAAGAATATTCATGGAAAGATGACTGGAAGATTGTCAAGCAAGAACATGAGTTCATGTTTTCATGAAGTGGAAACTTGCAATATACCTGCTCAGGATACGCGTGTAGGGTGAGGGTGTTTGTGTGTGGACATGCTAGTGTTGTGAAAGCCCGTTGTTGTTAGTGCACCCAGTGGCTGGGGTTTAAGTATTGGGTGTGAATCAAATCCAGGTCTTCTGCAAGGTGGGCGAGAAACTTACCACTGAGCCACCAATGATGTTGTGAAAGGCTAGTTTTTGTAATTATTCATAATTAATGCCCTTCTATTGGTGCAACTGCCCTTGTTTCCTGATTTCATGGATTTCAGCCAAGTTTTGAATACAGTGTGTGTAAATAAATTAATTTACACTGGGAACAAGGAGCTAAAATGAACTTAACTAGGATCATAAAACATAAATCTAAGAGACTGATAAGCATCTGGTGTTATCCAGGTATTTTATCGACCTTGACATTGATTATTGATCAATAGAATGTTTATTCTCCTGTTTTTTTTTTTTTTTACTGTTTTAACTTTGACTAGTTTGAGAAGAATAAAGTTTTTAAGTAATGTTTGTGTGTTTTAACTGTTGGGGTAAAAAAAATCACTTACCTCCAACTACATCAATGGGCTACAATGGGAGACAACTTACCTTTCTGAGCAGATGAAAAGTTGGGCCGAGTCGAAATATAATTAATTGAGCCCACAACCAATACTACTTGAGCTGACTTAAATATTTGAATTATAAGGCGAGTCAATTTAAGATTATAACCTGGTTACATGTTGTTTCGGCAATGTGAAATATTTCGTTTGGCCAGTAACTTTCTCTAAAAGTACATTAAAAAATCTGTACAACTTGTTACTAAACCTTTTTTACGTCAAGGCACCTAATTTTTTCCACATTGCACAAACTATGGCCCATAATATAGCAGGCAGACATTAATGGATTTCAAATTATCTGGACAAGCAAAAGCAAAGTTTTATTACTGCGCTGGATGTCTCAGTTACACACACATAGTGTATGTGAGAATGAGGTACTTTCTACGTCTCTCTGCTTGTCTTTGTACACATTCTATCACACACACACAGACACATAGGTTGGTTTTGGTCACACATGGGTTATTTGTCTTTGTTGCTGTCTCTGTTTATGAATCATACTAAATAAGGAGTCATTTTATGAAGCGAGGCACCATCATGCACAGTGTCCACTGTACAAGCCTCTGGAGCAGTGTTATGATCTGATCTTGCTTCAGTTGCTCAGCAATGTTATGAGACAATAAAATAAAGTCAGCTCCCTGCTGAAAGAAACAGCATAGACCAGCAAAGTTCGTGACCAGCTTGACCAGAATATGTTGTGTTTTGGTGCTGGTATGCTGGTATGCTGGTCACTTAACTGATGCTAGTCCACAGCAAAGGCATACATTTTGCTGGTATGCATCCCAGCTGTTCAAAACCCCATCAAATTTTGGTATGGTATAAAAGCCAGAATACATGCAAGATGGGCATCCAATAACTGTAAAATATAGAACAGAATCAACATAATTGAATCAACTTTATTGGCCAACACAAACAATATTAACAATGTGTAATATGTAACAATGTATACAATATGCACATCTGTAACAATATGATAATTTAACAATGAACAGCAAACAGGTTTTGATAACAAAAATAATAATAATAATAAAAAAAAAAAAACATGAGACCAACGTCTCAGGGACACCCAGGATTGAGGGAATGTCTTCATAGTGCACTGTTCCTGTTCCCTCTGTTTTACCCTGAATGTCTGTTTGCACGGCCATATTTACAGTATGCCAGAAATGTGCCTTCTGTGTATAAGATCATCTGTGTCTCTCTTCCCTCAATCCTGGACATTTACTTTGCACTAGGTGAAAGAGGTGACATTTATATGTTTATTAGTAAGATTTCAAGTGTCTCTTTGTTATTAATTTTTTTTTAATCAAAACTTGTTTTCGGTTCATTGTTAAATTATCATATTGTTACAAATGTGCATATTGTTACATATTGCACAATGTTAATATTGTTTGTGTTGGCCAATAAAGCTGATTTTATACCGTTTCTGTTCTATATTTTAGTGTTTTTGGATTTTTTGAGTTATTGGATGCCCATCTTGCATGTATTCTGGCTTTTATACCATGCCAAAATCTGATGGGGTTTTGACCAGCTGGGATCCATGGGCTGCATATGTTGTGTTTTGGTGCTTTGGGGACCAGCATACCATGGCACTATAATGCTGTTCACCAGCATACCAGCTAAATGTATGCTTATGCTGTGGACCAGCATCAGTTACACACGTGGACAAAATTGTTGGTACCCCTCGGTCAATGAAAGAAAAACTCACAATGGTCACAGAAATAACTTTAATCTGACAAAAGTAATAATAAAAAAAAAATCTATGAATGTTAACGAATGAAAGTCAGACATTGCTTTTCAACCATGCTTCAACAGAATTATTTAAAAAAAATAAACTCATGGAACAGGCCTGGACAAAAATGATGGTACCCCTAGAAAATACGGAAAATAATGTGACCAAAGGGACACGTTAATTCAAGATGTGTCCACTAATTAGCATCACAGGTGTCTACAATCTTGTAATCAGTCAGTGGGCCTATATATAGGGCTCCAGGTCGTCACTGTGTTGTTTGGTGACATGGTATGTACCACACTCAACATGGACCAGAGGAAGCGAAGGAAAGAGTTGTCTCAGGAGATTCGAAAGAAAATTATAGACAAGCATGTTAAAGGTAAAGGCTATAAGACCATTTCCAAACAGCTAGATGTTCCTGTGACTACAGTTGCACATATTATTCAGAAATTTAAGATCCATGGGACTGTAGCCGACCTCCCTGGACGTGGCCAAGGGAGGAAAATTCATGACAAATCAAAGAGACGGATAATCCCAATGGTAACAAAAGAGCCCAGAAAGACTTCTAAAGAGATCCAAGGTGAACTTCATGCTCAAGGAACATCAGTGTCAGATCGCACCATCCGTCGTTGTTTGAGCCAAAGTGGACTACATGGGAGACGACCAAGGAGGACACCATTGTTGAAAACAAATCAGAAAAAAGCCAGACTGGAATATGCCAAACTACATGTTGACAAGCCACAAAGCTTCTGGGAGAATGTCCTATGGACAGATGAGACAAAAATGGAACTTTTTGCCAAGGCACATCAGCTCTATGTTCACAGACGGAAAAATGAAGCATATCAAGAAAAGAACACTGTCCCTACTGTGAAACATGGAGGCTCTGTTATGTTCTGGGGCTGCTTTGCTGCATCTGGCACAGGGTGTCTTGAATCTGTGCAGGGTACAATGAAATCTCAAGACTATCAAGGGATTCTAGAGAGAAATGTGCTGGCCAGTGTCAGAAAGCTGGGTCTCAGTCGCAGGTCATGGGTCTTGCAACAGGACAATGACACAAAACACACAGCTAAAAACACCCAAGAATGGCTAAGAGGAAAACATTGGACTATTCTAAAGTGGCCTTCTATGAGCCCTGACCTCAATCTTATTGAACATCTTTGTAAGGAGCTGAAACATGCTGTCTGGAAAAGGCACCTTCAAACCAGAAACAACTGGAGCAGCTTGCTCATGAGGAGTGGGCCAAAATACCTGCAGAGAGGTGCAGAAGTCTCATTGACAGTTACAGGAATCGTTTGATTGCAGTGATTGCCTCAAACGGTTGTGCAACAAACTATTAAGTTCGGGGTGCCATCATTTTTGTCCAGGCCTGTTCCATGAGTTTTTGAGTTTTCATTTTTTTTTTTTATAATTCTGTTGAAGCATGGTTGAAAATCAATGTCTGACTTTCGTTGGTTAACATTCATAGAATTCTTATTTATTATTACTTTTGTCAGATTAAAGTTATTTCTGTGACCATTGTGAGTTTTTCTTTCATTGACCGAAGGGTACCAACAATTTTGTCCACGTGTGTAAGTGACCAGCATACCAGCATCAAAAAGAAGGACGCCACACATCTGAAAAACCTGGTGAGGAAGGCAGGCTCAGTGGTGGGTACAGAGCTGGAAAGCACATCCACTGCACAACACAATCAACAGATCTATCTATCTATCTATCTAGTGAAATTTTAATGAAAACTCCTTCATATATTTAGCATATAAAATATATATCGATTAAAATTCCGTAGGAATGCCAGCACCAAATTTTAGTCACTTGATCTTCTAAAAGTCCATGTGACCTTAAAGTGATTGATTGGTAATTAAACAAGAGATTTAATTCACAGCACAAATTCTGATTGCCAACTTCCTCTTTCATCCTTCACCCCTTTACCATCTGGACTGTTGCAATTCTTGCTATGACTGTTGGAGATTCTCCTGTTTCTGAACTTTGATTACGCCACTCCAAAAACTTTTTTTTTTTGTGTGTATTTTTTTGTAGTTGTTGTTGTTTTAAGCCATTCAGACGTGTTTTTGCTGATGTGTTTTGACTCATTGTAGTGCATCTACATCACCCGGGCAAAGGCGTGGCCATTTATACATGCGGTTGCCAGGCAACGCCGCGTTTATTTAAGGGTCCTGATACCGGCGCACTTCGTCTGATCATTTAGGTAGCACCGGTAATGTACCAGGGCCAAAGACCAAAGAAAAGAAAGATAGAAAGAGAGAGCGGCACGTGTCAGTCCAGTATAATGTGCGCTCAGTATAAGTTAAAGGGCACCAAGCACAAACTCTCCCTCTCTCTATAAATCCTCAGTAAAGGCATAAAAGGATAAAAAAAAAAATTTTCTTTAGTTTCCAGAGCCCGTTCATTCTCGCGTAGACGGCGGAGCGCTGTTTATTTTGTGTTTTCAGTTTCCTTTTGCTTCCTTTTAAGTTCCTAATTAATAATCCCACGCCACCTCCAAAACCCGAAGGTCTTCCCATGTTTATCACAAGCACTTTCACACACTCCTATTTCACTGACCCCCTCTAAAGTCCTCGGTCAGGGCTCTTATCATTAAAAAAACGGCTCTCCCTAACGCGCCACGTAACATACAGCTCTGTAAAAAAAAAAATAAGAGAGCACTGCAATTTACGCCAGAAAACTTCTGGAATGACATCAAGAGGAAGATGGAGGGCCACAAACCATCAAACGAAGCTGTGCTGTTTGCTTTTTTGTAAAACGAGCGTTGTAAAGATACCCAACGGCAACGTGAAAACTGGGTTTCAAAGCTAAAACGCATAAAAGCCGTAACTGCAAATCGGGGTTATTATTCCACCAAATACTAATTTCTTAATGTTATTTAGCTACACCATTAACACAATTTGCTTATCAATTATTAGCTTTAATTCAAACTTATTTCGTTTTATTTGAGTAATTAAAGCGCTGCAAATACTGCATGGCCTTGGGCTATTTCGATGTGTTGTGATGATGTCATTTCCTTTAAATATACACTTTTAAATAACACTAATCATATTTTGAATTTAGGAGAAATATTGTCAGCAGTTCACTAAAAATGCAACAAAACTGTTAATCTCAGCAACACATGTAAGAAAAAACACAAGAAATCGATTATTTTGCAGTGCTCTCTTGTATATTTCCAGAGCTGTAAATGTTTTGTTGTACAGTACGGTTTCAAGAAGCATAATTTTCAGTAAAAAAAAAATAAATAAAAAGGTTTAAATCTTTTTCTGAAGCCCAACGTATGGTGTAAAAATCATATGACTGTTTGTTTTGAGGCAGCCGCAAAAATGACACTTATTGTTACACTACCTGTTTTACGGTGCGTGTGTATGGTTGTGTGTGAGGTCACAAATAACAAAATAGGGAAATTCAGCATTTTTCATGGTTCATGGAAGGGCTATAGACTTTGTGTTTTAACGTTATCATATTTTTTTTTTGCTTTATCTTAGAAAGAAAACCAATAGATAGATCAGAAAAGTATTAGTGACAAATGTTGGTCAAGTCCTGTTGTCTGCTAAACAATTCTCTCCGCTGCGTCGTTCATCTTCAGTGCTGTTTTCTCCTTCTTTAAACTTCTTCAATTGATCTATGAACATTGCTCTTGACAATGGGGGTCATCTCTAAAACATTGTGCACCACAGTGTGTGTCCATCAACGGTAACCACGGCGATTTTTACAAGAGGATTCAGGAGTTGGGTTGAATGCGGGCACAAATGATTAGCTGAGTAGGATCTTTGTGTATGCGATGAGTTAGTCTCACATGTGCATTTTGAATTACTTGAAAAAAGTTATGCCCATTGTGGCATTACTCGGTACAGCCCTTGTATGGTATGTTGCTTAGAAGTTAGCTAGAGGAGGTTAGTTGGATTTTTTTTTTTTCAATTAGTTCAAACCACTGGCTGTTTTACTATTTTGTAAACTATTTTGGCTGTTTACGTAACAGGATTAGGCAATAAAGTGGTGAGTAGGTTCTTACACTAAACAGACAAAGGATGTTGCAGAAACCAGAATCTTCTTAGGATAAATAAATAAATCTTATTTCTTAGGGAAAAGCCCATTCTGAGTTTCAGCTTTTTTTTACAAGTGATCTAATATGTAGCTTAGAAAAAGTATCAAAGTATTTGTTAGACGAGACAAATTCTATACTCTGTCGTTGCCATGTCAACATGCCCTGCTTTATACTGTAAACAGATTGATATTTAACAGTTGATTCTTCTATACTTTATGATTGACTGTCAATAAATAAACCAGCAGCATAGTTCATCATGTGTAGAGTGAACCAAATATTCAATTTGATTGCTGCTGTAGTAGTAGTAGTAGTGATGTATGTCTAGAAAAGACTGTATGAATATGTAGAAATTCTTCGAAGTCTTCCGCCATTGCACATACAGTATTAGCTATGAGATTCTGTCCACCTGCGTCCATCTTTTGCCAGCAAAAGAAACATGACCTGTCAAGGAATGGGCTCCACTAGACCTGTGAAGGTGTGCTATGGTATCTATCACCAAGTCGTCAATAACAGATCCTTTAAGTCCCGTACGTTGTGAGGCGGGGACTAAATGGATCTGACTTATTTTTCCGGTACATCTCAACCATCAAACCATCAGAATCCATAATCACGGATTTAAAAAATTGCACAGGTATCTTTTTCATAATTGCTATTTAAAATATCTCATAGTAAAATTCACAGTTTAAGCGTGTTCTTTACATACTTAGTAGAGGCAACAACATCAAGTGTTTTCTTGAAGAGGAGGCGGAGTCAGGATCAGTATAAAGCTGCTCGTATATTCTTTCTGATCGGTACAGTAGGTTCGGTTAAGAGAGACTCAAGTACATCCTTATTCTTACTTCTTCTATTCTGAACACGAGACGAGATGGTGAGTTACAGTATGTAAGTGTGTGTGTGTGAGTGTGTGTGCTACATACAGGATGCTGCAGGGGGCTGGTTTTATCCTCTGAAGGGTTTTTGTTTGACATTTTGTGTGAACATTAAGATTTTCACTAACTGTTCATTTAACGCTGACGTACACTGCACATAAGTCCTGGGACTTATTCCTCTTTCATATTGTATTTTATTTTGTTTGTTATTTAAATTTTATTACAGTATAATGTGTATTTATGTCAAATCAGGTCCAGGAATGTGTTGAGGAATATTTGGTGATGTTTGGGGTGTGTTTTCTTTAGGTGTCTTCTAGAGCGCTGGGATTTGTCCTGTTGTTTCTGCTCCCTCTGGCTTTGGGAAATGAGGTTGAAAATCTTGAGAAAATAATTAACAAATTTCAAGAAATGTAAGAACTGCACACACACACACATTCTTGTAATTAGGGCATTACGAGGACAGTAGTCCCACCCATCACTTTCGGGGACACCACTTTCCAGTGGTCTTCTGGATGTGAAAAAAATCAGGCACGTACAATTAAATTATGTAAATACAAATATCACTTCAAATTTCAGTTACACAGTAAAAAAAAATTGTGCTTGGTTCTTTAACAACTTATGAGGACATAACAAGAACCAGTCATTTGTGGGGACAAAATTTGCATACACAGAAAATTAACTGATTTTCATAATGTTGTGGGGACATCGCTAGTGACCTAATTTGTCAAATATTTTAAAAACTATGTAATGCACACGGTCTTTATGGGTTTAAGCACCTCATGACTAAAGAATTGTTTCTTAATTTTGATTGTACATAGAACTGACAGCCAAATTTTCATTTATAGCTTTATTTTTCAAAGAATCATTTTGTTGTAGCTTTTTATCCTTTTAGGATAGCCATTTAAGAAACCCAAGAACTTTAAATAGAAAGGAAAAGAGTATAAAATGTATAAACCATTGATATTCTTTCCAGTTAAAGATACACAGCAGGCAGTGCAGCAGGGTGTCTAAGATGACAGAGCATGTAAACTAGCCAATGTTAGAGAAACTTTTAAGATAATTATTAGATAAATAAAAATTTAAGGCAAAACTGCAACAACACCGGAGCATACTAAAGAAAGCCACCTCAAAAAATATAGAGAAAATATATTTATAGAAAATAAATAATCCTTTCTTAAAGCGATGATGCGGTTGTAGACATAGAATTTTACACTTCCCCGAAATACAACATGGCATAACGAAGGTCTTCATGTATCTGTCCATCACATGGACCTCATCCAAGTCCCAAGACGTCCTCCTGTTTCGAGTCAGATCTTTTGCCTAAATGTAAGAATAAACATTAGTTTACTAATCTTAGAAACATTTGCTTTCAGAAATGTAGATAATAACAAGGAAAAAACAGACCTAGAAATATTCAAGAAATATAAATAATTACAAGGATAACATACTTGAATATCCGTAGAACAAATGTAATAACGTATGAATGCAGCTGTTATCTTTATATAGTTTTACTATATAACAACTATTAACAGACCAGAAGGAAATTTAAAAACATTTAGTGCAGGCTAAAGAGGAATATGCAACAAAACAAATATGCCGTTCCTTATATGAAGAAACATTCATTGGAGAAATTCATTCATCATTTCAGTACCCTTTTAGAAACGTTTAATAAGGGTCAGGTTTAAGTCACTTCTGGGGACACTATTCTACATTAACATGTCTACTCAACCATCATAAGACTCCCTCACACACACACATACAAACTCCTAGCCAAACCTGCTTCATGGGGACTCCGTATAAAAAGTATAAACAGACCAGATGGAAACACAAAGGAGAGTCTGTTGGCACTTCAAATGTCAGTAAATTAATAAAATTTCTCTTCTACATTTGTTCTCATGTAGACTGGAGCTGTATTGACATTATAAAGGGTGTTCATGACCCAGTAAGCAGGTGATTAAGGGGATGAAACATAGATAATACTCCAAAAAACAATACTACTAAGATGGTGGATATTTACCTGTTCAGTTGCTGATGATTTTGTAGCACTGTTGGCCTTCACAAGATGTCTAGACTTGGGTGGTTGTTGCCATGTCTCCTGGAAGTTGTGGTTAGCAGTGTCCTCATCTGTAATCTGTAAAATTGTTGGATAATAAAGAACATTTAGTGAATGCTAAAGAGGAATATGCAACACAAAAAAGTATGCTGTTCCTTATAAAATTGTAGAATGGATGAATCATTTCAAGGTTACATACAAGAGCTTTTGGAGAATTTGGAATAAATATGAAGGTTTCAGCTACACACACATTATTTTCTACTTTTATTTACTACTTAAATATGCAAGTGAATGGCTTAAACATATTTCAGCCAAAACATTCTTTCAGAAACATTTAATAAGGTTCAGGTTTAAGTCACTTCTGGGGACACTGTTCTACAGTAACATGTCTACTCAACCATCATAACACACACACAAACACCTAGCCAAACATGCTTTATGGGGACCCCGTATAAAAAGTATAAACAGACCAGATGGAAGCACAAAGAAGAGTCTGTTATAACTTCAGATGTCACTTAAGTAATAACACTTATCTTCTACATTTGTTCTCATGTACACTGCAGATGTCTTGACATTATACAGGGTGTTCGTGAACCAGTTAGCAGGTGATTAAGTGGATGAAACATAGATAACAGTCTATGAAGCAATACTACTAAGATGTTGGAGATTTACCTGTTCAGTTGCAGATAATTTTGTAGCACTGTTGGCCTTCACAAGATGTCTAGACTTGGGTGGTTGTTGCCATGTCTCCTGGAAGTTGTGGTTAGCAGTGTCCTCATCTGTAACCTGTAAATGTGTTGGACAATTAAGAATATTTAGTGCATCATAAAAAGGAATACGCAACACAAAACAAATATGCAGTCCCTTTTGAAAAAAAAAACATTAATTGGAGAAATGGATTCATCATTTCAAAATCTTTTCAAACACGTTTAACAAGGTTCAGGTTTAAGTCACTTCTGGGGACACTGTTCTACATTAACATGTCTACTCAACTGTCATAAGATTCCCTTACAGACACACACACACACACATACCTAGCCAAACCTGCCACACACATACAAACTCCTAGCCAAACCTGCTTCATGGGGACACCGTATAAAAAGTATAAACAGACCAGATGGAAACACAAAGTACAGTCTGTTGGCACTTCAAATGTCATTTAAGTACTAACATTTGTCTTCTACATTTGTTCTTATGTATACTGGAGCCGTATTGACATTATAAAGGGTGTTCATGACCCAGTAAGCAGGTCATTAAGGGGATGAAACATAGATAACAGTCTAACAAACAATGCTACTATGATGGTGTAGATTTACCTGTTCAGTTGCTGATGATTTCGTAGCACTGTTGCTGTTCACAAGATGTCTAGGTGTTGGTGGTTGTTGGCATGTCTCCTGGACATTGTGATTAATAGTGTCCTCGTCTGTGATCTGTAAATGTGTTGCCGATTAAGAATATTTAGTGCATTCTAAAGAAGAATATAAAACACAAAACAAATATGGCATTTCTTAAAAAAAAAAAAAAAAAAAAAACGTTCACTGGAGAAATTGATTCATCATTTCAAGATCCTTTCAGAAACATTAAATAAGGTTCAGGTTTAAGTAACTTCTGGGGACACTGTTCTACAGGTCTAATGAACCATCATAAGACTTCCTTACAGATACACAAACACCTGACCAAACCTGCTTTATGGGGACTCCGTATAAAAAGTATAAACAGACCAGATGGAGGCACAAAGACGACTCTGTTTACATTTTAAATGTCACTTAAGTTATAACATCTCTTTTACGTTTGTTCTTATGTATACTGGAGATGTATTGACATTGTGAATGGTGTTTATGACCCAGTCAGCAGGTGATTAAGGGAGTGAAACATAGATAACTCTCTAACAAACAATACTACTATGATGGTGGAGATTTACCTGTTCAGTTGCTGATGATTTTGTAGCACTGTTGCTGTTCACAAGATGTTTAGACTTTGATGGCTGGCGTGGTGTCCTCTGGATGTAGTTAGCAGTGTCTCTTCCATATTCTGCAAACGTATTGAACAATTAAGAACATTTAATGGATGCTAAAAGAGGAAAAAAGTTTGCCTTCAATCAAGCCATGCATGTCAAGCCCTGAGTCTGAGTGTGTGGAGGATGGGTGCAGCCAAAACATCCTTTCAGAAACATTTAATAAGGTTCAAGTTTAAGTCACTTCTGGGGACACTGTTCTACAGTAACATGTCTACTCAACCGTCATAAGACTCCCTTACACACACACACACAAACACCTGGCCAAACATGCTTTATGGGGACGCCGTATAAAAAGTATAAACAGACCAGATGGAAACACAAAGAACAGTCTGTTGGCACTTCAAGTTATTACATCAAGTTATTACTTAAGTGACTTCAAATGTCACTTAAGTAATAACATTTCTCTTCTACATTTGTTCTCATGTACACTGCAGATGTCTTGACATTATAAAGGGTGTTCATGACCCAGTCAGCAGGTGATTAAGGGGATGAAACATAGATAATGCTCTAAGAAGCAATACTACTAAGATGTTGGAGATTTACCTGTTCAGTTGCTGATGATTTTGTAGCACTGTTGGCCTTCACAACACGCCTAGACTTGGGTGGTTGTTGCCATGTCTCCTGGAAGTTGCGGTTAGCAGTATCCTCGTCTGTAAATGTGTTGGACAATTAAGTACATTTAGTGGATGCTAAAAGAGGAAAAACCTTTGCCTTCAATCAAGCCATGCATGTCAAGCCCTGAGTCTGAGTGTGTGGGGGGATGGGCACAGCCAAAACATTCTTTCAGAAACGTTTAATAAGGTTCAGGTTTAAGTCACTTCTGGGGACACTGTTCTACATGTCTACTCAAAAATCAGAAGTCTTCCTCACAGATACACACACACCTAGCCAAACATGCTTTATGGGGACGCCGTATAAAAAGTATAAACAAACCAGATAAAAACACAAAGGAGAGTCTGTTGGCACTTCAAATGTCACTTAAGTAATAACATTTCTCTTCTACATTTGTTCTCATGTACACTGGAGATGTATTGCCATTATAGACGGTGTTCATGACCCAGTCAGCAAGTGAATAAGGGGATAAAACATGAATAATGCTCTAACAAACAATGCTACTATGATGGTGGAGAGTTACCTGTTCAGGCGCTGATGATTTTGTAGCACTGTTGATGTTCACCAGATGTTTGATGGTTGGTGCTGTCCCCTCTGGATGTTGTTAGCAGTGTCCTCTTCCATATTCTGTAAACGTTTTGGACAATTAAGAACATTTAGTGGATTCTAAAAGAGGAACATGCAACACAAGAATGTGCAATTCCTTATAAGAAGAAACATTGACTGTAAAAATGGATTTATCATTTCTAGTTTAGACACATGTGCCTTTGAAGGAACAGTGAGGACTAGCTAGTGACGCGATGGTGTGGTGCCATTATCCCCTAGCTTAGGCATTATGCTAGGCTGCAAAGTTTGTTGGTCCTTGGTCAAGCTGTCTGCGTGTTACAGACACGCGTTACTGCGTGTTAGGCTTTTGCCTAAGATCAGGCCATGCAAGTCAAGCTGTGACTCTGAGTGTGTGTGTGGGGGGGATGGGCGTGGTCTGGCCCAGGTGGAATGGGCACCTAATACAACATCTTACACTCGCTATTAAAATACATAGGAAGCACTGTGTCAATCCAGGCATTCTGTCTTGAGAACCATTGGTCCTAGAGCTTAGCTTTTTTTGTCATCAAGAGGAATGTTTCTAGATATTCTCATATAGATATCTCACTAGATATTAAGCTTTGTGTGTGTGTGTACTAAAATTTTGGTTTTAGAAAAATACTCTAAAAGTATATGAATTTCAATAGAATTTTCGATTTTGTGTCAGGTCCAAAACAAACCTTTAATGACAATCTGACCAATCAGCTCCATCATTACTTTCTAGAAGTCAGGAGACCTCTCCATTATGACACAGGTTACAGTGGTGTGTGCAAAAATGAAGGAGGATTGATGAGAGAGGTATAAAAGGTCTTTTTGTATTTTTTTTTTTTTTATCAGCAGGAAATTATTACAGATTGTGAATGAAGTATTGATCTTTATTGTTGGTTATCTCTGTTGTTAATAAGCACATGTTTAAAACAATCATAAGCTGAGTATTAACATGGTGGGTAAACAGCCATAGAATCACTGCATGATTCATAATCTCAATAATCAGTTATTATTATTGTTTTAATAATATTGTTTTATTTTAATCAACAGATTATCTGACTTTCAAACTCTTGTTAACTGCAACCCTGATGTTAAAACAACCAGCGATGAACCATAAATATGATTCTTAAAAACAAACAAAAAAAAATTGTGTGAATATTAAGAGATGATTCAGGAAATAAAAAATCAGTTCGACTGAGACCCAGGAATCAACACACACACACACACACACACACACCTTTATCTGGACTGATGTGTTCCAGCTGTGATGTCTCGTCACTCTGAGAAGTTACACACTGCACGGCATCTGTGAGACGGCTGATCATTCGTGTCATTTCACCTTCACAGGAAAAAGTTCATACAGTATATTAATTTTAATACTCTGGGAGGTTCCTCGAGATTATTCTGTGTAAAACCAGTTGACAGACAGAACACAGCTGAGCCCGATCTTAAACCCAGTGTATCTCAGGTGCCTGACAGCAGCCGCGCCCCAGCACTGTAGAGGTGATAATAAAAGTCCAGCATGAGCTGCACTACTGAGCTGTGATGCTCCTCTCCAGCCCTCAGCTCCATCTCACACATTTACACTCAACTCACAGCTCAAATCCAACACTATAGAGCTATTCACAAACATGCTGCTGCTGTTTATCACCTCACATTAACTCTATTACGAGGAATAACTAGATCAATAGACAGGTGTTACATTAAACATTAATAAATAACAACTACAGGAGCCAATTTAATACATTTAATATGTTTTAAGAGTTTACTGAACTTTACCTCACTCTGTTACAAGCGTGTGTTAAACTGTCTCGGCATGTCCGCTAGCATAAGTCATTATAACATCGCCATTACTTTTATAATTAACACTAATACACAAAAACAAACTTTAAAACGTGTATATACTGACAAACACTTACCTGAGCGCTCACCGCTGTTCTCTGACGTCCGCGATGAACCGGAAGCGCGTTGAATAGATGGGCGGGAACATCCGGGGCAAATGGGAAATGTAGTTCTTTTCTAATTCCCACACGATGTTTCCAAACCAGGTGGATATTGAAAAAGACTACAAATCCGCCATGACACCGCTTATGGGGTTTATTCCACCGTTTGAAATAAAAGACGTAATTTAACGTAAAATATTGAATTTCCATCAAAGACATCCATAAAGAAAACATGATAATTATCTGTTTTTAACTTATCACTCTTTAACTTCATTTCATTAAATTAATTTAATTATCGTTTTTGACAACTTTACTGGTATATTAAGTGACTTATTTGCACACCTACGGATTCTTTTTATTTTTAACCTACCCTAAAAACTTTCAGATCTAACTGAAGACACATGTAATATTAATAGACTTACCGCATTACTGTAATGGCAGCCTGTAATCCTGTACGAACGTGAAGGTGTTTATTATATGCTCTGCCTACTGCGCATGTGCAGATTACCCACAGGCCTCGGAGTAAACGGCCGTAATGCGCGTGCGCCGTGCCGTAATTTGCATAAATTAGACTTGCAGAATGTGTGAAGCGTGTGTGAACCCCGCCCCCAAAATAAATACCGGCTCAAGACTAAAGGGGGCGACGTGGAGCAAACGTTCACACAAAATCACCTGTCCAGAAGGTCACTTATGTGCCAAAGCTAAAAATTGGTGAGGCACTTATTTACAGCCTCCCCAACACCCTACAATGCTTCACCATTATGGGGACAAGGGTTTTTGTCCCCATAATGGTTTCGGTCCCCATAATGTTGGTGTGTATCCAGAGCGATGTCCCCATAATGTGATAATTACAAACACACACACACACACACACACACACACACACACACACACACACTCACACACACACTATAATTATAATTGTTATAATTGATTGCTGATTGTTAAATTGCAAACCAAAATGAAACCACAATTCTGAAGATAAGAAAGTCTAATGTCTAATATTTTTACATTCATCATATAAAATACTGTAAAATTGCATATAAACCAAAATGCTAACCATATTCTGACACCTACTGCTACACTGTCAGATGCTTTAATGTATGTAAGGAGTATTGTTATAGTCATTATAGTATAAGTGTTATTGATTAGGAAAGTGTTGCTAATTCAGGTTTTTATTAAAAAGTTTTATCTTATAAAAACTTTAATTATCAATTTCCCCCTTAAAGAAACCTCAGAGAACCTTTTTTAGTGAAGCATATGCTACTTATGAGGCATTTATTGTTTCTCTTTTTCTCTTTTTAGCTCTGGATTTAAAATAAATATTCAGTACGCTATGGCCATTAATGTCCCAGCTAGGTATTGTAAGGCAGGTGCGGAACTTGACTTCCTCTCTCAGGCTGAAGAAGAGAAAGTGAAAAATGACTTAAATGGACAAAATCGAAATTACACTGGTACTCAGCTGATTGCTGCCAAACCGGGAACAAATGATGGAACAAATATCAAATGCCACTCTGAGTACAGGTTGCTGATAAAAACCTCACCCTCACACATGAAAGTCCTCCTGGATAGAGATGCACACGGCTGCACGGTTTTCTTCACCACAAACTCACCCTGCGTGGAGTTTTGTTCAACACCTGACATATGCACCAGCATCATCCCAGGCCTCGAGATCTTCAAGAACCACAACGGCCCCAAGGCTTTTGTTTTCAGACAGGTTTGGAAAAATGATAGAAATGAGACAAATAACGTGCAATTGGAAAACAATATAAAGACTATAGACAAGATAATTCCTGTCTACAAATGCCCTGAAAAAGCTCAATGTGTCAGATGTGTTGACACAAATGACACCGTGAATAAAGTATGCACTACTGAGTCCGACCAAAACAATAACAATGAGTATGCTTTTAAATGAAAAAGATTAATTCGCTTGGAAAATAATGACTGAGACTATTGATCTATTTCTTTCATTCTCAACATTTTGGTTCCTTTTCCCTGAATTTATCAATAAACTTCGAAGCATTCAATCAGTTTTTGCTGTCTTTGATTGTAAAACCTTTACAACTTTCTCTTTGACACAAAGTGATTAACATTGATATTAATACTCCAGTGACAAACATGTGGGTAAAATTAATGTAAAAGCTCTTTAAACACAGTGAAAGTTTCCTTCAGAACTACTTATGCACCGGTTTCGGATATAATAAATAACCTTCACGTACACAAAAAATTACAGTACTCACTGTGACTCCACTTTACCTTGAAATATATTTATTCAATATTAATCGCATTACAGTACATAAAAAACAAATTATATTTGAATTTGGACTTAATTTGGACTCAATACTCCTTATAGAGTATCAACACGTGACTCTATATGGAAAACAATAAACAACTTTTTTTGAAACCTAATCACAGCGCCGAAACCCGCGGTGAATCATGATGAACCGTACTTACGGCCACCGCGCGAAACCGTGTAGGTGAGATAGGGGTATTAGTAGTTAACAGATTATGCGCCAAACTTCCCTGAGTGATGACGGTAGAATAATTATAAAGGTCTCGACTTAAACAACATGCATGAGGAAGCACAAAGGAGTTTTCATTTTCCGCAATGGAAAAGAACTCGAACTAGTTACGATTATCAGAAAGTAACGCAGTAATGTAAACGCACCCCAACAGTGCTGGAGACCTACTTGAACATGATTAATAGGACATGTGACTTTTGACTCTGTTATCACTTAGGGTGTACTCACTTAGGTGTTATGTGTCAGAGTATCATCCACATGAACACCAGGACTCTGCGTTTTTCATTGGAGCATCGCACTGTCTTCACCGGCAGTTACACACTTCTCAGATCTTACCTATGTGTGTTTAGCATTATAATGATGTGGTGAGACCCAAATTTTTAAAACATCTCTATTTTTTTTTAAAAACCCGACGACGTGTGGACATGGTGTTAGTCTGTGTTAGTGTGTATTAGTATTTATGTATTAGTAATTCGTGTGTGTGTATTATGATATGTAGATTAGACTGTTAGTGTATGCCAGTGCATAGATATACAGTGCACCTAAAAAAAAACTTGAATTTCATGGGAAAAGGTTTTTCTTTTCATAATTAAATTTAAAAATTAAATCTCTCACATTCGTTACATGTCAGTTAAAATATTTTCAACTTTTTAAAAATGTGTTTTCATTTAATTGATTATGGCAATGGGCGGCACGGTGGTGTAGTGGTTTGCACTGTCGCCTTGCACCTCCAGGGTCCGGGTTCGATCCCCGGCCAGGTTCGATTCCTGTCTCTGTGTGCGTGGAGTTTGCATGTTCTCCCCGTGCTTGGTGGGTTTCCTCCGGGTACTCCGGTTTCCTCCCACAGTCCAAAGACATGTAGGTTAGTCTAATTGGTGTTCCCAAATTGCCCGTAGTGTGTGAATGAGTGAGTGCATGTGTGTGTGTCTGTGCCCTGCGATGGATTGGCACCCTGTCCAGGGTGTATCCTGCCATGTGCCCTAAGTCTCCTGGGATAGACTCCAGGCCCCCGTGACCCTGAATACAGGATTAAGCAGTATAGATGATGAGTGAGTGAGTGAGTGAGTGATTATGGCAATAATCCAACATTTCAAAATATTACAATATTTTCTATTGAATTTTAGTAAATTATTCATATTCATGTAAATATTGTGTGTATCTCTGTGTAATTGAACTTTTTCACTGAATTCCTGTGGAACTACTGTTGTTAAGGACGACGTCAGCCGTAAGAAGCCGTCAGGATCAGTATAAAGCTGGTCGTATATCTGAGCCGTATAGGTCCAGTTAAGAGAGAATACAGAATACAGGATGCTGTAGGGGGCTGGTTTTAAATGAGTAATTTGTACAGAGTAATTATCCCCTGAAGGGTTTCTGTTTTACATTTTGTGTGCTACATTAAAATGTTCGCTTAATGATGAAGTACACTTCAGCCCCAGAACTTCATCTTCTTATTTTCTTTATTTAATACAGCGCTCACTGGGTCTTAATATCTGATATTGGACATATTTTATTTTGTTTGTTATTTAATTTTTACTACAGTATAACGTGTATTTCTGTCAAATCAGGTCCAGGAATGTGTCGAGGAATATTGTGCACACACACACACAGGCAAGCATGCATGCACACAAATACCTGATTGTTAGTAAGTATGGTTATTGCAACCTTAAATTGCAAACCAAAATGGTCCACAATCCTAAGTAGGAGAGATACTAGCATCTAACATTTTTAAATTCATTTTTTTATCATTAAAAATACTTTGTGTATTTGTGAATATGATACCCATATTCTGATAACTACTGCTGGACTGTCAGATGCTTCACTTATATGTATGAACATACAGTATAGGAATATTCTTATGGTCATTATATCATGTTATTTATTAGGAAAGGAGAGTGTTTAATGCTGTACACAGAAACTCCAAGACAGGCAGAAAATATGACAAAAATATTTAAAGTAAAAGTCTCTCTCTCTCTCTCTCTCTCTCTCTCTCTCTCTCTGCTTTACTGTAGATGTGCTATTTTCGTCCTTGTCTGCAACCAACTCCACTTCTGACAGATGTTTGAGCATTTTACAGAAGAAACGCTACATCATAGTCAGGAGGTGGCTTTAAAGACTACGCGCCGCTCTATTATATAACACAATGGCATGCAGAAATGTAGTGAAGTAGAAAGTACAGATATTTGTTTTAGGTTCTAGTGGAGTAAAAATAAAAAGTCTCCACTAATAAAACTACCCCTGTAAAATACAGATCCCTGAAATATATGTTTAAGTGGAGTAATAGAGTAAATATACTCAGTTACCTTCCACTTTTATCTATTACAGATAAATAAATAAAAAGTTTGACATTTTTTAATTTGGTTTTGTAAACTGTAATAGTTTACTGTGCTAGTAAATATTTATGATTAAACATGCATAATAACATTTTAGTATGTATGAAAAATAATCAGAATGTGGTCTTGAGGAAAAGTTCTCGACTCAAATTTTCAGTCCAGTCCCTGTACCTGAGCAGTTTCAGAGGAAACTATTAAAGAATCATGTAACTTAACACATGACCCGGTGCGAAACAGGTGCAGATGCTGACAGATGATCAGGAGGTGATTAGTAAATGCTGGCGCTAGAGACAGGGCGAGACTAGAGGCAGGACGGGTTAGTAATTAGTTGGGTTAGTATCTAAACTGGTTATTGTAGAAGTGGGTGATGACCTAATCATGTTAGTATCTAACCGGATTAGTAGCTGAAACGAACACACACAAGGCTACTCTCACAAGAGGCTAAACCATACTAACGGCTAAACCTACTAGAGACTAAAGCCACTAGCGGCCAATCCTACTAGAGGCTAAACCTACTAGAGGCTAAACCTACTGGAGGCTAAACCTACTAGAGGCTAAACCTACTGGAGGCTAAACCTACTAGATGCTAAACCTACTGGAGGCTAAACCTACTAGAGGCTAAACCTACTGGAGGCTAAACCTACTTGAGGCTAAACCTACTGGAGGCTAAACCTACTTGAGGCTAAGCCTACTAGAAACTAACCCTACTATCAGCTATACCTACTGGTAGAGCTGGGGGGTATTTTCGATTAATTCAAATTTATGGCTTATGTCGATTTTGAAAAATGAAAATCGATTTTACAGTTTCACTTTGGTGTGGCACCGCGAGCTTCTGTAGTTTTGCGACGCCCCCTGTCTGACTCACACGTCGGAAATACGAGATACAACATGGCAGCGCGCGCTGATGAAACCAAAGAGCTCGTTTCCAACAGAGGCGCGGTTTCTTCAGTCGTATGAAAATTATTCGGGTTCGCAACTTTACACATTGAACAAGCCAAAGCCCGGTGTAAAATCTGTCTGAAGTTTGTCGCAACTAAAGGAAGCTAATTTACTCGCGCACCTCAATCAGAGACACACTGTTGAATCGGCGTCGTGTTTGCCACTGCGAGCTAAACAAGACAAGCGGCAGCGCGAAAACACCGGCTAAAAGCCAGGTGAAAACAGTGAGCACATTTCCCCACTGTATCCCATATGATAAGAGCCTTGATGGAAAGATATTACTGATGTTATGTCGTGTTATAGCGCTAAAGACATTATGCCCAGATACACAGTTTTAAAAAAATGCTGTCAGGCCCCTGTTTGACGTTTGAATGTCTGTTGTATGAATGTAAATTAAAACACCTTGCAGGCTCAACCACTGTTCCCAAAAAGAATAAAAGTCCTTCCTGAACTACAAACTTGTTTGCTGCTTGTAAACGCCGTCCTTGTGAACGGCGTCTTATAACTGTAAATATACAAACAAAACCTTACAATGAACAAAACATGTGAATGGCACAGCTGGTGTAGGGTTTTTTTTGGCCAACAGATGGCGAAGTAGAGCCCTGTGTCAAAAGCTTCAACGCAGTTCGTTGTAAAATCTTCACTGCTTCGGAAGTTTCGTGCGGCACATCCCTACATACAGGGACTTAAACAAGAGGCAAACAAACACTGGAGACACACAGAACAGTACTTACATAAGACAAGAGACAAGCTAACAAAAACAGCTCCATAAATCAAAAGCACAATGAACATAATGATAACCAAACTAGACCTTCTTAAAACCTTCTTAAAACAGAGGTTACATAACATAACTTAAACCAAATACAAAACCAAAATAAACGCCCACATGATGTAATTAATGCTCGACCCAGTTTCCCAGAACAAACAGCTATTTATAAAAGGTCTAATGAGCTACCTCGGTTCAGGTGAGCACTCTCACCACCTGACTGAGGTGCATTCTGGGAAACTGAGTCTACAAACAAAACTACACAAAACACACCTACAAACTTATTGGGTACACAGTGCCCCCTAGGCGTGGTCCCTTACAACAACTGATTTTTTTTTTTCATTGTATCTTCAGGCACTTTGCAGCCTGTTGGGGTAAACCATTTGCTCCCGTTTCTTTAATTTCATCTTCATCATTTTATTTAAGCTAATATTAAGAAATGGGTGGTGTCAAGATTGAAGGTCTGACCTGATTGGCTAAAATGCATTGCTTTAACAAACAAACCAACAAAACCCTACTGTTAATTACCCATAAGCAGCCACTCAAACAGACTTCTTTTAATTTGGTGTAAAGAGTTAAACATCTTTTATTTCTGTTGGAATTATTTTTTTTCCATGTTTTGTGTCACACTGTGAACCCGATGACAAAACCATGAGCTTATTTATTTATTTTTTCCTTATATAGTTAAGAGCTGGTGTATTGGTATAAGTGTATAACTGTTTATATGTGTGATTTAGTCTAGCAGTGTTATAGTGTGTGTTACAGTACTTACTGTGTATGTGTGTTGCCTGTTAGCATGTCTGGGTTTGCAGTGACATTTGGATGTGTGTGTTCATGTGGGTTTGTGTAAAATTATGTTTTTATAGTTGTAGGAGTAGTGTGCCCTCTAGTGGCAAATCAGGGGTGAACTCTGGCAAAAAAAAATGGGCTACATGTTACGCTAATGTGTGCTAATGTTCTTATAGAGTTTTAGAATGGATGTGTTTGTTTGTGTGTTTGTGTTCTGCGTATTATTGTTTCTACAGCATATTCGTGTGTTGAGGATGTTTTCCTGTGCCTGTGCTAAAGATTCCCTTTCCAAATAACCAATAAGGAATATCTACCAGCGTGGGGCAAACCATTCCTAGTGTCAAATTCTGTAAAGATCAGTGTGAGGATAATTCAGCCCCGGGATCCTTTCTTCCAATCTCCAAGAAAACACCACTGGTAGTCCACGACTCAGGGAGGAATGAGTCAGCCTCAGCAGTTTCAGTGAAACTGTCCAGGAGCACGAAAATGTGAAAGAGCCATAAAAGCTGTCCTGATGGTGAATAATCCTAATTTCGGAAAATCCTCAACAAAACAAAGTTCACAGTCCAATCCAGTGGAAAACAGCTCTGAGACAAAATGGCGTCCAGGATTCCCCTGGCGATTTAAAGGTGAAGAGACAACACTGTTACATTTGTGTGAGATTCATTTCCTTAGGTGCTATTACAGTGTTTGGCCACACGATGGCGGTGTTGGAAAGGGGACAGCGATTTAGTCAAGCGGACTGGTATGCTTTATGTTATATTGGTGTTAAAGGCGTACAAGTCTTACCTTGTCTGACTTAAGAACAAATCAGACTTACTAACATTTACCGGGAAAATGGGTGTTACTCTTGAGACTTTTCTTCTTCGGTCGAGCTGCATTTCTTCGAGCATTCGTATCAGTAACATATTCAGCTCGGGACATTAATTCATCTATATTGAGCTGGGACATACAGTATGAACGTATGACAACTCAAAATATTATCATAATCCATAGCAGTGTGTAGGTTTGTAGGTTACTGTATTGTAAGGTTTTATAATATTGTAAGACATTGTAATCTAATCATTTCAGATTCCTGTGCCCTGAGAACAGACCCCTCACTGTGCTTCCTTACGCCTTCTGTGGTAACACCTTCTATATCCTGTATCCAGACCAATATACATCCAAATGCCTCTTGTCTGCTAGAACCCTTTTGTTTAATCAGGAGACTGTACAGTAAATGTGTTTCCTCTCTCCTGTCTGTCTCCGGGTCCCTCTATGACTGACATGTTAATTAATGTGTGTGTGTGTGTGTGTGTGTGTGTGTGTGTGTGTGTGTCTCTCTGTCTCTCCCGGTCGATCGGGCCCGGACCGGTAAGTGTATCAAGGTGCAGCGGACACAACAAGCTAAAACTCTTCTTCTCTTAGCTTAAAACTTAGCTTGGACACACTTCTTCTTCTTCTTCTTCTTCATTTGTTGCCAACTTCCTGTTTCATTCTTCATCCCTTTACCATCTGGAATATTGCTCTTATGTCTAATGCAGATTCTCGTGTCTTTATTGTCCCCAGGTCGCTGCTTGTTTGGGTCTTTCTGCCTTTAGTTTTGTTTTCAGTAAGTGAAAAGCAGCTCAGCTAGGATGAGGTCAGACTTGGTCCTTTAAGAACATTTGTGAATGAAGATGAAGAACCTGGGAAAAGATTGTGTCGTAGAATTGATCACCCCACCCCTGGAATACAGTGTGCGTGTAACGGCTTTCCAATAAGCCGCTGCGTTGGTAATATTTGAGGAAGTCCTTGAACGCGTACAAACAGAGAACATGCAAAAACAAAGTCAATGCAATGATATGTCTCACTTTATTTGTGCTCCATTAACAACTGTCTTAAATCCAGATGTTGAGAGTATTCATCAGTGTTAACAGTCCATAATCAATGGCACGGCGTTACAAATTGTCCCCCAACACGCTACTCTGTTGTGCAGTCAAAAACTGTGTGCTTCCTAATTACCAACACACACACACACACACACACACACACACACCTGGCTCTTACACCGGTGGTACCATTATACAGAGTCACGGCGCCATCCAGTGGCCAAAGAAACTTTACAATGAATGGCTCCAACAGTATGTGTGTGTGTGTGTGTGTGTGTGTGTGTGTAAATAAACAAATTCACTGGAACTCTATGCAGGAACTGAAATTAACTTAATTGGGATTATATAACATGAATCTACAAACAATGGGCCGTAATACAGAAGTCAGACCCGGATATTTGCTGAGTCTCCATTAGGGCTGGGCAATATGGCTGAAAACTGTATCACGATATCAGTGTTTCATATCGGTCGATATCGATAATTATTGATATTTTTTATGACCCATTTAAAATAAGAACCAGGAGAAAAATATATTACATTTAAACATTTTTATTTTAACCTGAACCTGCCTCTGATCATAATGCCCTCAGTTATTCAGACAAACATGAACATGAGTAAACATGTAAACATAAGTCTAAGGTCACAATGAACACTTAACAATTATCTCTTAACATATAAGGTGCAAAATGAAAGAAAAATGTAAGAAATGCTTAATAAAGTGTAATAAAATAGCGCAAAGTGTTAAATATAAACAGAGAAACCTGAGAATTCAGTGCGAGTTTAGTATAAGCTTTTTATAACCCGGCATCTCGACAGGGCTAAGCGGAAGCATGTCTTTGGCTATATGACATGCCGCTGCCTCCGTTATATCTTTGTACTGTTTAGATTCTTTGTCATAAGGCACTGATGCCGAGAACCTCTCCATGTTTGTGTGCTGCTTGCGCGGTGTTGCAGCTACAGATGTTGTCGGTTGAATACAGCTGTGCTCCAAAGGGTGAGCGTGGCCAATACCCCTATCTCACCTATGCGGTTTGACTCGCGGTGAGATGAGGTGTTAGACACCGTGAGCCGCCGCGATTGCCCGCCGACGTTCCGCGAAGTTCTGCAAGGTCCGCACGCATCCACAAGGACCGGCAAAAAAAATTAACATGTTTTTTTTTTTTTTTTTGCGCAGAAAGATGGAAACATAATCACAGCGCCAAAACTTACGGCCACCACGGGAAACCGCGTAGATGAGATAGGGGTATAAAGTGGTACATCAAGTTCGTTGTATTACCAGTCTTGGCAGGGACGACGGTCTTGCCTAATTGCAGACGACATTGGTCTGACTCCGGTCAGACTTATAATATCCAAAAATCTGCTGCCGCACTCACTTTCTGCTTATGAAGAGGAATCCAGCAGACCAGCACGAGACAACGATATGACGCAACCAAACGTCATACTGTTACATGATTGGCTGTTAGCGTATCACTCCATACGTTGCTCGGGTACCAGAGAGCGAGTGCCTTTGTTAATGCAACCAAACTAACATCGCAACCTCTGTTTTCTTCCGTCAAAGAATAAAACATATCGGACACATTTTCTATTGATATCGATCACGTGGCTGTCGCGGTACATATCGTTATCGTTTTATTGCCCAGCCCTAGTCTCCAAGACCCTTCTGGCCATTTCCAAATAGGTTTGCTACTGATTAATAAAGGCTTATTTTGTGGCGTATAGGTAGAGCTGGCAGGTGAACAGTTACTTCCAACATAATTTAATGTTTCTTTATTATATTATTCTATATGTTATTGTTACGATCCATGTGTGTATTCAGTTTTTTTTTTTCTCTTCCTCCTGACTTTTTTTGTTGTTTTCTCCACTCCGCTTCTAGGATTGAGTTTATTGGCTGTCTGGGCTGTCAGTCATCGTTATGACATCATGACGCTGACATGCTTATGCACAGTATATTTGAGGCCTCGAGTACGGTGTGTGTGTGTGTGTGTGTGTGTGTGTGTGTGTGTGTGTGTGTGTGTGTGTGCACCATGCCAACGTATCCTGTGCTTCAATGTGTCCGGTTGTGTGAATGTGTTGGAGTTTTGGTTTGGCCTACTACATGGCAAGTTCAATCCCATTGTTCGGAGGCATGTTGGTGCTTCGCTTGATTTTTTTTTACTACTAAATTAGTCAGTTCTTAGTTTAGGTCGAGTGTCACGCCACCCATGTACTTTTGTTGCTTATTTTACGGGAGTCAGTTAGAGCGTCGCATGCGCTGAAGATTCCGGATTTATTTTGTACTTCTTTTCTGTTAGTTAGTCCAGGATTTAGTCATTAAGGTTTGTTTGTTTTGTTTTTTTTCTTTGTTCTGGGTGACACTCTCTCTTTGTTTCTGAATGATATAAATTTCCCAATGTGAGTAAGCGACTTTTTGAAACGCACTCCTGATCCACTTCCGTCTTCCTTCATCTGCTTCACGCTACAATTGTCTCTCCCGAATGTTGCGGTTCTCATCCTATTTAACATCAAGCACGTGACATTTATATTATTATAAACAAACCCTTTTTATATATTTTCAGACCCATGTCTTAGTCATTAGAGTGCTGGTGGACTCGGTATCTGTTCTAGCAAATTCTGACATAAATTCAATTCAATTTTATTTGTATAGCGCTTTTAACAATTGTCCTTGTCGCAAAGCAGCTTTACACAATCAAAAGGATTATTTACGTTTGTATGGAATGTGAGTGTGTATGAATCAAAGTGTACGAAACATAAAGAATCAGGTGTATTTATACCACCTGTATATACAGTCAGAATGTAACCTTTGACTGGGTACAATAACAGAACACAATTCTAAAAGTAAAAACTACCTTTCTTTCTCTATATGATCCCCTGCTACACTTATGCACTTATCACAGTGGAGCCATGATCGGACTGCCTGTCTGACTCAACGTCTGAAACACTGGCCTCCCAGGAACTCCTTCAATGACGCAAACATCTGAAAATGGTTTGGTCAGGACTGTACAGGGGATGGGGCAATACCTCCCGGCTGAGTTTCTGTAACGTGCAAGTGGTGTTGGTGAATAACTGTGTGTACAGGTTACGCAGACAGATGTGTCTGAACAAAGACAGACGTTAGTATTAGAATATACAGGTACAGTATTAGTTTAAACCTGGTGTGTTGATTCTAGCTGTCAGACAGAGACTGGAAACAGGCCGAGAGCTACGGAGCATCATACCGGGAGTGATATACCTAGAAGCTTTATACCTAGAAGCTGAGGACTGGGGAGCCAATCAGAAAACAGACAGTCCAGCTTCTGATTGGCTGGTGTCGTCCCTCCGGTTGGCTGGAATAGTTGCTGCAGTTCGGGCAAGTGAAGCTTTATGATATTGAGCACACAGAAGAGACAGACACTGCGTGAAAAGAGGTGTATCTGTACTGGGAAACTCCCGTATACTCCACTGATTTTCGGAAGTATCTACAGTACCACTGACCGTATCATCAAATTCCACCAAGCTAGGATACTTCCGGATTGATACCAATTCGGATGTATCTCGCTGAGGAATCCTTCCATGGTACAGCCATTTGTTGCCATGGCAAATAATCCACTCGAGGATTTTGTCAGGAGACCTTCACGCCTCAAGCCCCATTCGCATTTTACACCTTTGCACAACTCTGCTCTTCCCTATTGGTTTATTTATCTCTACTTTGATTGGTTGTTTGAAAGAAAGAAAAAAAAAACACTCCCAAAACCCGGACATCTATTGGAACATTACTCAGCTCATTTTTATTCAGCCCAACCCAAGCCCTCATAACTTTGTGACTTGATTGGTTATTGGGCCGGTATGTAGATACCCCCCCCCCCCCCAAAGTACTATACATCCCCTACATCATTTAAAAAATGACACTAGAATTTTATTTGAATTTATTAAAATCAATTCAAACACTAATAAATATACAAAGCAAAGTAAGAATAAGGGGTGAAAACAAAATACGGAAAAAAAATGAACAAATGTGCATTTATGAAGGTGCAATTAAATTGAAAGCAATACTAAAACAAACATGCACCAGTGCTCGTTAGATGTACAAAATAAATGTCCTTCTAGCTCGGTCCCATTAGATATTAGAAATTATTAGAGGGACAAAAATAAAGCGACATGAAAATAAATACAATAACAATTTCTGATTACCCTTTATACTCTCAGGGTCTGCATCTGCAAAAGTCATCTTTAATTCCTCCGGCAGATGCAGTACGCCATCACCGCCTGATCACGACGTGAACTTATTCTGTGTGTAAAGAGAGTCGTGTCATTAATTACATTTAAAATGATTATGTAAAACCCCATACATACTGTAGCAGTGTAAAGAAACAACATTCTCACCCAGGTTGTGGATCGTATTTATGTGGGTTGTTTTCTGAATTATGGAGGCTCCTTACAGCTCCCTGTAATGCTGAATTAAAAACGCTTTAATACATACATTTGTAAACAACATCGTATAATTCTGACGTGACAGACTGTTAAATAAGCTGGAAACCTACAACAATGCAAGTAACAAAAAGCAGACGTGTAGCCGAGTGCTTAGGCTGACTTGGCAAGGTATAATTTACTACTATATTGTCAGCTGACATGAAGCTCGACTTACCGCAATGCACATGTTATGCGCGCTCTTAGCTCTTCTATGCACATGGCTTGACTTTTCCTGCGGTCTTCTCTCAACAAACTTGCGCTCAAGTCCGTCAAGATACTGGATAGCCTCTTTGAGAGGAGCAGTGTGTTGTTTTCAGGGCTTGTTCTCACTTCCTGTAGCATTTGAGGTCAAGCATACAGCGCCTTGCAAAAGTATTCACACCCTTTGAACTTTTCCACATTTTATCACGTTACAGAACAACCACACACATAAATGTATTTTCTTGTGATTGTATGTGATAGACCAACACAAAGCGGCACATAATTTTTAGGTGGACAGAAAATGATAAAGGGTTCTCATGTAGAGACACAGGTGGACTCTATAGTCAGGGATATCCCCTAGAGGGCGCCAAAGCGCCCTGTGTTGTGTGTTGTAGTTTTGTTTCATTTCACTTCATTTCCCATTAGGCACCTCGGTCAGGTGACGTGGGGCGCTCACCTGAACCGAGTTGGTTATTAGTTTTATTGTAAATAGTTTGGTTTCTTTGAGTTTCTTGTCTTGCATCTGTTGATTTATCGTGATAAATGTCTGCATGTTTAGTTCGTGTCCTTCTGTGTCTTTATACGTGTTTTAGTTTCGTTTTTCATGTAAAGTATCTTTGTTTTGTTGAGTTTCCCTGGTTTTTGTGTTAAATAAAACAGCGTTTCCTTTTACCACCTGGAAATCTGCGTTTATGCCTCGCACCCCGTTTCATGACATCTATTCACTAATTAGGTGACTTTTGAAGGCATTTGGTTCCAATGTATTTTAGTCAGGGGGATCAGAGTAGGAGGCCGAATACAAATGCAAAATACAAACCTTTCAGATTTTCATTTGCAGAAAAACTTGAAAACCATTGATCATTTTCATGTTTGTATCAAACGTTTTAATTTCAGTAAGCCTGGTTAATGTTTGTCGGGTTCTCAGCAAAACCTGCTTGCTTGTTTGGGAAAAGGAAGCTAATCCTGAAATGAGAATATGCTCATCACGATGCAGCTTCAACAGCAACTCCTGCTTTTTAATGCTTTAAGTGAAAAAGATCAATGGATTAGAATGGCATAAGAAATCTGACACCAAATTGTAGTCTTTGCAAATCTTTTACAAATTGTTCACCATGTGACCTTAAAGGGCCTGAGATGGGTAATAAAACAAGTGCTTTATCTCACAGCTCAAATTCCTGTTGCCAACTTCCTGTTTCATTCTTCATCCCTTTACCATCTGGAATATTGCTCTTATGCCTGATGCAGATGCTCGTGTCTTCATTCTCCCCAGGTCGCTGCTTGTTTGGGTCTTTCTGCCTTTAGTTTTGTCTTCAGTAAATGAAAATGGATGAGGTCAGGCGTCTGACTTGGTCCTTTAAGAGCATTTGTGAATAAAGATTAAGAACTTGAGAAAAGATTGGGGTTATGTATTATGTAAAATTGTTCATGCCACCCTTGAATACAGTGTGTGTGTGTGTGTGTTTGAATAAACAAATTCATTGGAACTCTATCCAGCAACTGAAATGACCTTAATTGGGATTATAACATGAATCTACAAACAATGGCCCATAATACAGAAGTCAGACCCGGATATCTACTGAGACTGCAATACACCTGGCTATTTCCAAATAGGTTTGCTACTGATTAATAAAGCCTTGTTTTGTGATTATTCAGGGTAGAGCTGGCAGGTGAACAGTTGCTTCCAGTGTCATTTAATGGTTCTTTATTATATTATTCTATACACGTGGACAAAATTGGTACCCTTCGGTCAATGTAAGAAAATCTCACAATGGTCACAGAAATAACTTTAATCTGACAAAAGTAATAATAAATAAGAATTCTATGAATGTTAACCAATGAAAGTCAGACATTGCTTTTCAACCATGCTTCAACAGAATTATAAAAAAAAATGAACTCATGGAACAGGCCTGGACAAAAATGATGGTACCCCTAACTTAATAGTTTGTTGCACAACCTTTTGAGGCAATCACTGCAATCAAACGATTCCTGTAACTCAATGAGACTTCTGCGCCTCTCTGCAGGTATTTTGCCTCAGGCTTTGTGGCTTGTCAACATATTCAGTCTGGCTTTTTTTTTTTTGTCTTCAACAATGATGTCCTCCTTGGTCGTCTCCCATGTAGTCCACTTTGGCTGAAACAACGACGGATGGTGCGATCTGACACTGATGTTCCTTGAGCATGAAGTTCACCTTGGATCTCTTTAGAAGTCTTTCTGGGCTCTTTTGTTACCATTGGGATTATCCGTCTCTTTGATTTGTCATGAATTTTCCTCGTGCGGCCACGTCCAGGGAGGTTGGCTACAGTCCCATGGATCTTAAATGTCTGAATAATATGTGCAACTGTAGTCACAGGAACATCTAGCTGCTTGGAAATGGTCTTATAGCCTTTACCTTTAACATGCTTGTCTATAATTTTCTTTCGAATCTCCTGAGACAACTCTTTCCTTCGCTTCCTCTGGTCCATGTTGAGTGTGGAACATACCATGTCACCAAACAACACAGTGACGACCTGGAGCCCTATATATAGGCCCACTGACTGATTACAAGATTGTAGACACCTGTGATGCTAATTAGTGGACACATCTTGAATTAACATGTCCCTTTGGTCACATTATTTTCAGTATTTTCTAGAGGTACCATCATTTTTGTCCAGGCCTGTTCCATGAGTTTATGTTTTATTATAATTCTGTTGAAGCATGGTTGAAAAGCAATGTCTGACTTTCATTGGTTAACATTCATAGAATTTTTTTTAATTATTACTTTTGTCAGATTAAAGTTATTTATGTCACCATTGTGAGTTTTTCTTTCATTGACCGAAGGGTACCAACAATTTTGTCCACGTGTGTATATACTGTATTATATTATTATATTCAAACCTTACTTGATATATTTTCAGACCCATGTCTTAGTCATTAGAGTGCTGTTGGTTTCGGTATCTGTTCTAGCAAACTCTGACATAAAGAAACTGATGTATTTATACAAACCGTCACTTTTGACTGTGTACAATAACAGAACACAGGTGTGAAAGAAAAAGAAAACTACCTTTATTTCTCTATATGATCCCCTGCAACACTTATGCACTCATCCAAGTGGAGCCATGATCGGACTGCCTGTCTGATTCATGTCTGAAACACTGGCCTCCCAGGAACTCCTTCAATTGCATTTGCTCTCAGTAGCAATTATTCCTTATACGATCACAAATATAACATTTCACATTCCTGAACAGGTTTGCTAATTGTATTATACATTTTCCCACAGTTACATTTTTTTTGTGTGTGTGTAGAATTTCATTTGTCCAAAGGTCAACCATACTGTAATTCATAATTAGCATCAAACCATACTGATACACTCAAAATACTCTATCTGCTCCCCCCCCCCCCCCCCCCACTTAATTAGTATTGTAGCGCAGCCACATAACAGGTTTAATTTATAAAGTCATTGATTAAGCCGATTTCTTAGAGAGAACAGCTGTGCTTGTAATTCAGCCCTGTCTCCAAATCGTGAGGGGAAACTCGGTGATGCAACGGGATCAGCTGACTTCGTTTAAAGGGAACCCGGGAATGCGTCAGGGGAACACAACGCTACATGGTGTTCGCTGCGGGCTTGCCCGTACGCAATTTTTTTTATAGAGCTGTCTCGAACTGTGAACTCTGTCTCGTCGAGGATCTCTGAAATTAGGATTATTCACCATCAGGACACCTTTACAGGACAGACATTTTCTATCATCGTGCTCCCGGACTGATTCAGTGAATCCGAATACATACACATACAATATACCAGACTATATACCGGATATACACTTACACACCGAAAATATTGTATCTAATTGTAAATATTGGTATCTTGTGCACTGCAGCGTACACATTTGGGTTTCTCTGTTTGTGTGTCTTTCGTTCTTTGGGTTTTATTAACACCAGCCACACAGGATAAAAGTAATGTAAATTGTGAAGTTGTGGTTCGTACAGGGATCTTTTTATGTTGTTGTTTGTTTTGGTGTTTTATAAGCTGAAAGAACCATATGGATGTCACAGATGTCATTGTTAATGCTGATGTAGAGGATAGCAATAGGGCTTACACAGTTACTTCCAGTTACGTGTATGCTATTGATGCTGTACTAAACACTGTACAGCATAAAGAATCCACTAACAGTACATTAAACAGGGAAACCAGTTTTGCCAGGCCGTGGACGCTAGCTTAGCGGTGTTGGAGGACTATTTCCAAGAGGCCCTAGAAAAATTGGAAAGAGCTTACAGACTGTTTTTTTGCGAAGAGATTTTAAATGCTCCCATTGAAAATGCTCCATTTCACTAGCACTCCCACTCTTCACAGATTACCTGCCTGTACCCCTGCCTTCTCACCGCATTCTGCAATGCATCCCCAAGACTCCGGTCACTGCACTTAGGGGAAATGTATTACACAAATCAATCAGTGCAACATATGATGTCCCTCCATCAGTTACAGGACATTCGCCGTATCTGCTTACCTCCTCAGCTGTGTCAGCCACTTCTTTCTTCTGCGTTCGCCCACACATCCGACTAGAATTTCTATTATTTGAGGACTCCTCTGAGACAGCAGATAGGCTCAACTTTCTCAAGCAGCGTGAAAATTATCTGGAGATCAGGCCACGTTCCAGTGTGGAGCTCATCAGACCCCTCAGGACAGTACTGTGAGGACTCGCTCTGAGCTGGTGGAAGGCAGAAAAAGCCAAGGTAAACGATTGAGAGTCTTTCAAAGAGGCTTTTATGGCTGCGTTCCTTCCAGAGGTGGAGGATAAGTTAAGGTCTCTGGTGCAACAGTCTGGACAACGCCTGAGAGACTTTGCTGAGACAGAGATGACTATAGGATCCTCTGTCTGAATTGGATGGCAGACATCTTAGAATTGGTGAGCCTCCTCATCAATAATATCACCCCTAGAGTGGCTGGCTGTCTCAGAGGGATGGTGAACACCGTCAAACAGCTGGTGAAGGTGGGATCTATGGTGGAGAAAGATTGCATGGGAGCAAAGGACTAGTGGCAAAAAGTGGGCCATCAGAACAGCAAGGAGAAAAAAGCAGTGGGCCTAAAACCAAACCCTGTGGAACATCAAACTTCACTTGAGAACATGCAGAATAGTCACCATTTAAATTTTTTTTAAGGGAGCTTAATTCCCTTAATTTCTACTACATTTTCTAATTTGTGAAGGAGAATACTATGATCAGTGGTGTCAATAGCTGCACTGAGGTCCAGTAACACAATCAAAAAGATTTTGTTGATTTTGTGACAGATTTTGCTTTTTGTTACAATGAAACAATCGTCACCGGACAATAGTAGGTCATTTACTACTTTAACAAGCGCTGTCTCTGTGGTCTGATGGGAACTAAATCCTGACTGATACAGTTTGCGCATGCTATTTCTATGTAGATATGAACAAAGCTGCTGCACTACTCTCTTTTCCAGGATCTTAGAAATAAAGGGGAGGTTTACCCTTTAGGTATCACCCTGTAGTTGGACAGCTGACAGTGGTCAAGGTCAGGTTTCTTAATTAGTGGTTTAATAACTGCTAATTTAAAATTGTCAGAGGCCCACGGAGATGGTTCTGGCTAACCTGAAGGAAACTGTTGCTTTCTTTATATTGACGAAATGATCATTTACTCGCACACCATGGAGCAGCACACTAAACATCTGAATGCGGTGCTACAAAGACTCACCCAAGTCAACCTCTCCTTGAACATGAGGAAGTGTCACTTTTAGCAACGGGAGCCCAAAAGGGGGCAGAGAAGACACAGGCCGTGGTGGCTGAGTATCCTCACCTCAAGATGTTAAAGTACTGCATGATTCCTGGGTCCTGCCGGCTGGTACTAAAAGTGTATTCCCCATTTTGCTGACATCACTTGCCCCGTTGTACCATCTAAAGATAAAGGAAGCAAGAAAAAAAAAAAACATGTACAAGTACTTCAAGGCCCACCTGTTTTGGTTTAGCCTGACCTTAACCAACCCTATCAGCTGCACACGGATTCTGGTGATGTGGGCCTGGAAGCCATCCTCACCCAACAGTCAACCAAAGGGAAACAGGTGGTAGCATATGCCTCCCGGACCTTAAGAGGAGAGAAAGAGACCTACTAGTGCTACTCTCAAAAACTGAGTGGTGTTTTCACTTTCTTCAGCACCTCCTTACAGTGCCTTCCAAAATATTCATACTTGTTTAATTAGTCTTGTGGCAAGACTTTAAAATAATTGTTCACAGATGCTCTCCATCCAATCTGTCTGTGTCTGAAATATTTTGCCAAAAAGAATGGGTGAAAATTTCACTATCTAGATGGGCAAAGCTGGTAAAGACATACACAGACATGCATCTGTAATTGCAGTGATAGGTGGTTCTACAAAGTATTGACTGAGAGATTGAATACAAAGTGCACACCACACTTTCCAGATATTTATTTATAATAAATTTTTTAAAAAAAGAAAGAATTGAGCATATTTACCATTTTCCTTCGGCTTCACAGTTATGTGCCACTTTGTGTTGGTCTATTACATGAAATCCCCCCAAGAAACATATAAGTTTGTGGTTGTAAAGTGACAAAATGTGGAATGTTTAAGAGATATAAATGTCGGCATGGTGATGTAGTGGTTAGCACCATTGCCTTGCACCTGAAGGGTTTGGGTTTGATTCCCGCCTCGGGTCTGTGTGCATGGAGTTTAGTAGGTTTCCTCCCACATTGCAAAGACATGCAGATTAGGCTAACTGGTGTTCCCAAATTGTAGTGTGTGAATGTTGACCAGAGGTCCTTCCATGGTTGTGAAAATGGGAATTGATTCACTGGTCACCATTGGCCTCCACAGTCCCTAGTTGGGTTACAGAGGTGGGATTAAGGGGTATAATTACTTTTGCAGGGCACTCTGGGTTTAATATTTTACATTTGTAGACTGTTTGACACTTTGTGGATGAATTCAGTAAGCCTGGATAATGTTTGTCCTTCATAGGTTTGGAGAAGGAAGCTAATTCTGAAATGAGATTCTAAAATGCTTTAAGTGGAAAAGTTCAACGGATTAAAATGGCATAAGAATTACACCTAATTTTAGTTACAGGATCTTCTAAAAAAATTTCTCGCTCGACAACTCATCATGTGACCTTAAAGGGCCTGAGATGGATAATAAAACAAGTGCTTTATCTCACAGCACAAATTTCTGTTGCCAACTTCCTGTTTCATCCTTCATCCCTTTACCATCTGGAATATTTCTCTTATGCCTGATGCCGATTCTCATGTATTTATTCTTCCCAGTTTGCTGCTTGTTTGGGTCTTTCTGCCTTTAGTTTTGTCTTCAGTACGTGAAAAGCAGCTCAGCTGGGATTAGATCAGGTGCCTGACTTGGACCTTTAAGAACATTTGGTTTCTTTGCCACTGTAATTATTGATAGAAACTTGGAAATAGTTTGGGGTTATGTGTTGTAAAATTGTCAAATCACCGACCCTTGAATACAGTGTGTCTGTAAATAATCGAAATACACTGGAACCCTATCCAAGAACTGAAATAAAAATTATTTGGAATTATATAACATGAATCTACAATTCAATACACCTTCTGGCCATTTTCAGTCGGGTTTGCTACTGATGAATATCAGCATAAAAATGTGTATAAATCATTCTGCTCCGTTTGTCCCTGATGAGCACGCCGAGGACAACGGTGGCAAGAGAAATCTTCCGGAGAACTTCCCATAGATTTATTACATTTAGTCTCAAGTTCAGTTCCAGTTATATGTGTGTAAATTTACACAAAACTAAAACTGCATGAGTAAGCAACATCAGGAGTTATCTTGTAGAGGAGGCGGAGTCAGGATCAGTATAAAGCTGCTCGTATATTCTTTCTGATCGGTACAGTAGGTTCGGTTAAGAGAGACTTAAGTACATCCTTATTCTTACTTCTTCTATTCTGAACACGAGACGAGATGGTGAGTTACAGTATGTAATTGTGTGTGTGTGTGTGTGTTACATACAGGATGCTGCAGGGGGCTGGTTTTAGACCAGAGTAATTATCATCTGAAGGGATTTTACTTTCCATTTTATGTGCTGCAATAAAATTTTCACTGTTCATTGTCAAATCAGGTCCAGGAATGTGTTGAGGAATATCTGGTGATGTTTGGGGTGTGTTTTCTTTAGGTGTCTTCTAGAGCGCTGGGATTCGTCCTGCTCTTTCTGCTCCCTCTGGCTTTGGGAAATGAGATTGGAAATCTCAAGGAAATAATTAACAAACTTCATGAAATGTAAGGAGCTCTGTACACACACGCAAGAGCTTATTGTTAGTAACTATGGTTAATGCACCCTTAAAGTGACAACCAAAATTGTTCCTTAATACTAAGGTACTGTAGGAGAAATTCTCATGTGTAAATTGTTTTGTTTTTTTGTTTGTTTGTTTTTGTCACAAAAAACTGTAACATTATGTAGAAACCAAATATTATACTCTGTTACCTACTGCAGGACTGTCAGATGCTTCACTATATGTAAGCGCATATACTGTAGGAATATTCTTATGGTCATTATATCAATTGTTACTTATTAAGAAAGTGTTGTTTGTCAGGTTTTCATGAAACTAAAGGACTTTAAATTATCCAATCAACCCTTGTAAAACCCTTGGAGAATCGTTTTTAGTGAAGCATAACATACTTATGAGACATTTATTGTTTCTCTTTTCCTCTTTTTAGCTCTGGAATTGAAGGAGATAATCAGTACGCTATGGCCATTAATGTCCCAGCTAGATATTGTAAGGCAGGTGCTGAACTCGACCAGAACTTCCTGTCTCTGGATGATGAACAAAAGCTGAAAAAAGCCCTAAAAGATCGTGAAATTTACAGTGATAATAAGCTGATTGCTGCCAAACCGACTAAAAGCGGCAAATGCCACTCTGAGTACAGGTTGCTGATGAACCCTGAGAAAGAGAAGCTCTCACACATGGCAGACCTCCTGAATAAAGACAAGCAAGGCTGCACAGTTTTCTTCACCATGAACTCACCCTGTGTGAAGTTTTGTTTATCTGACAAATGCAAGAGCATCGTCCCAGGCCTCGAGATATTTAGGAAGCACGAAGGCCCCAAAGCTTTTGTTTTCAGACAGGTTTGGCGTAATGATAAGACAGATGGCGATAAGGCACATTTGGAAAACAACATAAAGATTATAGACGAGATCATTCCTGTCTATAAATGCTATGAAAATCAATGTGTCAGATGTGTTGACAAAGAACGTGTGATTCAACAATGCATATCTGAGTCCGACCAAAACAGGGTCGCCGTAATGGCAAATTAATAACAATGTATATGCTTTTAAATGTAAAAGATCGGTTACTCTGGTATTGATCTTCTTCTTTGATTCTGAACATTTTTATTCCTTTTTCCTGCATTTATCAATAAAGATTGAAGCATTAATTCAGTTGTTGCTGCCTGTTATTGTAAACACTCTGTAAGCATTGAACCTTCACTTTGCCCTCGTATATCTTATATTCAATATTATTGCAGTACATTACAGTACATAAAATTAATAATAATAAAAAAAATTGACTTAAATATATTTAGGAAAGTATGTATACACGGCTTAATTTAGAAACATGGAACATGGAAAAAAGAACATTTGGAAATGGAAAATTGGTTGATTAATTATTAATTCCAGCCCCCGCCAAAAACACACACCTAAGCAAGCGCTTGTTTATGGAGTGTGGTTGATATGAAATATAAGAGTGTGAACTGGTAATATCTGTGTCCGTGTTACAGTAATATATACTGTATGTGTGAATGCATGTTATTGCTTAGTGTGTGCTAGTATCCAGCAGTGTTAATGTGTTTGTATGTGTTATTGTCTATATCAAAGGAATGTAGTGTATATTGGTGTTTTTCTAGTTTTACATTGTGTGTTATTGTTTGTGTCGAGGGATTTTATAGTGTTAGGCTGTGTGTCCTAGGTAGTCCTGCTTCTTCATTATTCCAGTGCATCAAAACAGCCCCAAAGCATGATGCTACCATCATTATGGCACACCTGGTACAGTGTTCTTGGGGTTGAATTCCTCACCTTTATTCCTCCAAACATTCCTATAGTCCAAACTTCCTTTTTCCTTCTGTCTGGTTCCAAGAACAATAAAGCAGACTCTCTGTCCTACACGCACCCGATAATGGCATGATCAACCAAGAACCCGTTTATCCCAAATTTAGTGTAGTTGCACTAATCTGGAATCTAGACCATGGGGAAAAAACATCATTATTCATTTCCAGCAGGACACAGAATGAACTGCCAAAACAGCACAACTGGTTTGCTGAACATGATATTACTGTGCTTGAATGGGGCAGGGGTGTCCAAATCCAGTCCTGGAGGGCCAGTGACCAGCACAGTTCGTAATTCACCAACACCTAAACACACCCACTGAACCTAGTAATTAACAGATTAACTAAATCAGCTGTGTTTGAGAAGAAGAAGCACCAAACTGTGTTGGACACTGGCCCTCCAGGACCGGATTTGGACACCCCTGGTCTAGGGCAAGATGAGAAACCCTAACAACATGATGAAGATGAGATGAAGGCTGCTATCAAAGCAACCTGGTCTTGTTTAACCCCTCAGCAGTGCCACAGGCTGATCACCTCCATGCTGCGCCGCTCTGATGCAGTAATTCATGCTACAGGAGCCCCGAGTGACTGATATTAGTAAATATTCATATATTTTGAGATACTGCCAGGCCTTTATGCAGCTTCCGTCAGCTGCTGCTTGTTCGAGTGTCTTTTGATCTTCCGTCTTGTGTTCAGTAAGTGAAAAGCATGCTCTGGTGGTTTGAGAGCATCTGACTGACTTGGCCAGTGATAAATAAATATTTATTTGCCACTGGTAGCTTTCACTTTAGTATATTGTATGTTACTGTATAGTATGTACAGTATGCTTCCAGCTATAGTACTGTGCAAAAGTCTGAGGCACCATATTACTGTATATGTCATGTCTGCATGATTATGTACAAAATCATTCAATATTTCCATATATAACTTAAAAGTGAATAAATAAATAAAATTACGGAAGAATATATGCATGGCTATAAAGAAAAAAAAAAGCACAAGACAGACCAGTTTTTCCGATGGAAACAAACAAACAAAAAAGTACGCTCCTGGGATTTGCATAAAAATAGAAAGGAGCGAGTGTGACAAAGTTACAGAAGAACTTGTATATCTCCAGCAAACTCAGTAAAACCTAAGAGCTGTTTTATTATAAAACTGAACAAATCTGTGTCTAAAACTCTGATTTTAAGCAATGAGTTTTCACTCCAAATATTGACTGGTTATTTTATTGCTCTTTATAGAAGTTTCTTTTATGCAGAAATGTTTTCAAAAGCATCTGTTGCTTATGCCATAGTTTTGTAATGTGTCCAAGACCTTTTGCACAATACTATAAGTAAAGTAGTTGTTAGGTTTTACTGAGCTTGCTGGAGAATATGCTTTGGATCATGATCTGTTCCTTTCTTTCCCCATATGTTTTTCTTTCCATCATCCCATCATAATTTTGCTTTTTATCAGTCCAAAGAATTTGACAAAGTTTTTTGTCTAATCTCACATTTCTGCTCTTGAGTGATACCAGTGGTTTGCACCTTGTTGTAAAGCTTCTGTATTTACTTTATAAAGCCAGACCTTGACTGTAGACTTTTACAATAACACTCTAACTTGGCTAGATTTTGTCAAAGGGAAAGAAATCACATTCTGTAAGATTGAGTATCTTACACCTTATTGTTTACACTTCTTTGTTGGACTTCTTTGGTGCTCAGACAAACACACTCGCTGTTCGGTAATCGGAGAGAGAATCACAGATGAGAAATGGAAAAAGTCGATCGGATAAGGATGAAGTTTTGTCTTAAAACGACTCCGGCGTGTTAAAATTCACTTCTACCACTTCAGCGCTGTTATTTCAGCCAAAGTGAAAATATGAACTAATCCCAGTCAAAATATTCACTTTCTCTTTTCTCATTAATATCTATTGGTGCAGGTGTTTGTTTGAGACAGAAGCGCATTAGTAGATTATTTTAGTAGCGTATCCCTGAAAGAGCGAGTTCTGACCGATGTACAGACAAAACCTTTCATTATATATTGCTAAAATAAAAATAAAAATGTTCTGTCATGCATTATGGTTTCAAAGCGCATCATTTTCAGGGAACAAAAATGATAAAATACGGTTTTTGTAAACATCTCTAAAATTTTGATGTTTCTATTCCTTGTCCAAAGACATTGCCGTCTTGCGTAGATGTGGCTGTTGGTTTTGAGGCAGCCAACACTTTTTGTAATACTGCTTATGGCGCACGTGTGTGGTTGTGTGTGAGTTCACACATACGAAAATGGGGAAATTGTGTTTTTCACAGCTTATACTGTATGAGGGTTATAGAGTTTGTGTTTTACTTTATTGCTGAGTTATAACTGCTTTCTCTCTACCAACTAATTTTCAGACCAATGCAAAGTTTAATAAAAACAAATCAATAATATAGTTGCAAGCAGCGATGACGGGCCCAAGCACCCTGAGTCATCGCCACCCCGGGTTGCATCGCACAACCTGCCCACATCACACACGATACAGGGCTAATTTCAGTTTGGGCCCTAAATATTTGTTGAGTGCGTTAATGTGTGAATTATGAGCTACCCAGCTAAATCTCGTTTGGGGGCCCCTGGGGGCCCCGGGCCACGCGACTCTCAGGTATCCTGGTGGCAGCAAATTCCAACCTGTCTGCCAAGTTTCATGAGTTTTTGAGCATGTCAAGACCCCCGAAAAGTCCAAAAGGTTGGGGAAAAAAATCCTTAGGAAAACAAGAGGGTCCTGTGCACCTATAGTGCTTGGGCCCTTTTTATATTTAACAGTTGATTCTTCTATCCTTTATAATCTACTGTGTCAATAAATAAACCAGATGCATACAGTATAGGTCTACATGTATAGAGTGAATCAAACCATCACTTCTAGTGCAGTAGTAGTAATAACTAGAAAAGAATACATTCATATTTACAAATTCTTTTAACTCTTCAGTCGCTACACCAATCAGCCATAACTTTATGACCACCGCCTAATATTGAGTAGGCTCCTCTTTTGCCTCCAAAACGTGCCTAATCTGACTCTACTAATAAACTCTTCAGTTTTGCTGGGGATCTGGCACCAATCCGTCAGTAGCAGATTCTACTCAATGTCAGTTGTGAAAGAATACATTCATATTTACAAATTTACGAGCATGACGTGAGGAGAGCCTTCAGGAGAGTGAACACCAGGAATGCAGCTGGACCAGACGGCATCTCAGGTCGAGTCCTCAGAGCCTGTGCAGACCAGCTAGAACCTGTGTTCACAGAGATATTCAACCTCTCTTTATCTCAGTCGGGGATCCCTACATGCTTCAAAGAGTCCATCATTGTCCCTGTTCCGAAGAAACCACATCCTGCTTCCCTCAATGACTATCGACCTGTAGCCCTCACATCAGTGGTGATGAAGTGCTGGTCAGAGACTTCATCATCTCCTCACTACCAGACACACTGGACCCACTACAGTTTGCCTACCGTTCAAACCGCTCTACAGATGACGCCATCGCTCATCTACTCCATACTGCTCTCACTCATCTGGCAAACTAGAATGGGGAAATATTTGTAAATGCTTTTCATCGACTACAGCTCAGCATTTAACACCATAATTCCCTCTACACTCACCACCAAGCTGGAGCACCTGGGACTCAGCTCATCTTTATGTCAGTGGATCTCCAGTTTCCTAACTGGGAGACCACAGGCAGTAAGGATGGGCGGCCATGTCTCAGCCTCCATCACTCTCAGCACTGGAGCCCCACAGGGTTGTGTTCTGAGCCCTCTACTGTACTCACACACAACTGCGTAGCCACTACCAGCTCCACCACCATCATCAAGTTTGCTGATGACACTGTCGTGGTGGGCCTGATCACTGACAACGATGAGACGGCCTACCTGAAGGAGATTAGAAATCTGGAGAACTGGTGCCAGACGAACAACCTCCTTCTCAACGTCAGCAAGACAAAGGAGTTGATAGTGGACTTCAGCACAAAGCAGAAGAGGAACTACCAGACCCCCGTCATCAACAAGAGCCCAGTGGAGAGAGTGGACAGCTTCCGTTACCTCGGTGTCCACATCACACCTGTCATGGTCCTATCATATCAACACTGGTGAAGAAGCCCCGACAGCGTCTCTACCACCTCAGACGCCTGAGAGACTTTAGACTGCCCTCCAAGGTGCTTAGGAACTTCTACTCCTGCACCATAGAGAGCCTGACGGGAAACATAACGACCTGGTTCGGGAACAGCACCATGCAGGACAGGCGAACTCTTCAGAGGGTGGTGCGATCAGCTGAGCGCATCATCCACACCGAGCTCCCTGACCTGCACTCGATCTACAGCAAGCGGTGCTGGACCAAGGCCAGGAAGATCATGAAGGACCTCAGTCTCCCCAGCAATGGACTGTTCTCTCTGTTGAGGTCAGGAAAGCGATTCCGCTCCCTGAAGGCCAACACAGAGAGACTGAGGAGGAGCTTCTTCCCGCAGGCGATACAGTCTCTTAATCAGTACAACACACAGTACTGATCCATTTTGCACATCCACACATGTTTCTGCACTCACTCTGGACATTCAGGGCATTCAGGTCATTCGCTCACTAGTCCTCACTGCACACCTGCTCACTCATGGACATTATGCACATAAGAGACTTTAAATATGCAAACAAGCCACTTTAACATGTCACTTTACTGCATATTTGCACACCCCTGGACATTCCGTTCCTTATGTTCACTCCATTTCAATATTTTTTTTTTCGATTTGTACAGTTACAATTTTCCATTCCAATATTTTCTATTTGTACAGATCTTCTCACTTTCTTATTTCCTTATATCTTCATTTAATGTATATTTGTACTTACATACATTTTATAATTTATATTTTATTGTATTTTATTCTCTTAGTCAATTTTTACTTATATATATTTTTCTCAAATTTACTTTTGTTCAAACATTTATTTCCTTTATAGATATTATTTCTTATTCTTTCTTAGATAAGTAATTTTTTAATTTTATTGTTTTCTTTCTGGTTCTAAGGTCAGGGCAGTTTCCTAAGCATTTCACTGCATATCGTACTGTGTAGGATTGTGTATGTGACAAATAAAATTTGAATTTGAATTTGAAATTGTTCACTTGCTGCCTAATACAAAAGTGTGGACACAAATTTGGTTCTATTTTCTACATTCCAGAGCAATACTGGAGATTTCAAAACTGTGAAATAATACAGGGAGAACATGCAAAATCCATGCACATAGAGACGGAAATTTAACCTGCTCGGGAATCCAACTCGGACCCTAGAGGTGCAAGGCGACAGTGCTAACCACTAAGCCACCGTGCTCCCTGTTAATTAATAAGCATCAACTATTAACACTTCTATTTTTTTTTTTTACAGCATTTTCACTACACTTGACTAAAACATCTGCACAGTAATGTTTGTGTGTGTGTATTATATAAATATACAGTATTGTGCAAAAGTTTAGGCACCCCTTGATGACAGATTTTGGTAATTTATTTATTGCAAAGATGTTAACACAGTCTCTCTTGAAAATGAAAAAAACATTATTGTGGCACTGTGCAAAAGTTTGGGCACCCTACATAATCAGTACTTAGTAACACCTCCTCTGACAGGTATCACAGCTTGCAAATGCTGTTAATAGTCAGATAAAAGTCTTTCAGTTCTTGTACTTGGGATTTTCTCCCATTCTTCCTTGCAAAAGGCTTCTAGTTTTGTAATATCCTTTGGTCGTCTTGCATGCACAGCTCTTTTAAGATCTACCCACAAATGTTCAAAGATGTTTAAATCAGGGGACTGTGATGCCCGTTCCAAAACCTTCAGCTCGCGTCTCTTGAGGTTTTCCATAGTGGATTTCGAGGTATGTTTAGGATCATTGTCCTGTTGTAGAAGCCATCCTCTTTTCAGCTTCAGCTTTTTTACAGATGCTGTGATGTTTGCTTCCAGAATTCGCTGGTATTTAGTGGAATCCATTCTTCCCTCCATCCGTGCGATGTTTCCTGTGCCACTGGCTGCAACACAACCCCAAAGCATGATAGATCCGCCCCCATGTTTAAGAGTTGGCAAGGTGTTCTTTTCATGACATGCTGCTCCTTTTTTTCTCCAAACATGCCTTTGCTGATTGTGGCCAAAGAGTTCTATTTTAACTTCATCAGTCCACAGCACTTGTTTCCCAAACGCATCAGGTTTCTGTAGATGTTCTGTTACAGACTTCTGATGTTGGATTTTATGATGGGGACGCAGGTAAGGTTTTCTTCTGCTGACTCTTCCATGAAGGTCTTGTGGAACGCTGCACCACCACTCCTGAGTCTGCTAAATTTTCCTGCAGGTTTTTTTGCAGTCAAATGGGGGTGTTGATTTGTCTTTCTGACCAGCATATGAGCAGTTCTAAGAGTTTTCTTGGTCTCAGACCTCATCTTGACCTCCACAGTTCCCCTGAACTGCCATCTCTTAATTTCTCACTGTGGAAACTGCAAGCTGACAACGCTTTGCTATCTTGTTGTAGCCTTCTCCTGCATTGTGGACATCAATAACTTTCATTTTCAGGGTCTTACACAGCTGCTTAGAGGAACCCATGGTTGCTGAGTGTCCGCAAGTGTGTGCACAAGGTTTGAAGAGTCAAAGTATTTGTAAAGCTTTGAAAATTGCATTTACTAATGACAGCTGTTGCCATGCATCAGATCTAATGAACTGATTAAGGTCTGAAACCTTGTAAAAAGAAAAGGGTGCCCAAACTTTTGCACAGTGCCAAATCAATGTTTTTACTTTGTTCAATTTATGCCATAAGAATTAACTATGCATCAGTGTTTGCTGAAAATATTGTGCATTTTTTCCATTTCCAAGAGAGACTGTGTTAACAAAGAATGGTGTGAAAAGGGAAAAACATCCAGTATGCAGCAGTCCTGTGGGCCAAAAATGCCTCGTTGATGCTAGAGGTCAGAGGAGAATGGGCCGACTGATTCAAGCTGATAGAAGAGCAACTTTGACTGAAATAACCACTCGTTACAACCGAGGTCTGCAGCAAAGCGTTTGTGAAGCCGCAACACGCACAACCTTGAAGCGGATGGGCTACAACAGCAGAAGACCCCACCGGGTACCACTCATCTCCACTACAAATAGGAAAAAGAGGCTACAATTTGCACGAGCTCACCAACATTGGACAGTTGAAGACTGGAAAAATGTTGCCTGGTCTGATGAGTCTGGATTTCTGTTGAGACATTCAAATGGTAGAGTCAGAATTTGCCGTAAACAGAATGAGAACATGGATCCATCACGCCTTGTTACCACTGTGCAGGCTGGTGGTGGTGGTGGTGTAATGGTGTGGGGGATCTTTTCTTGGCACACTTTAGACCCCTTAGTGCCAATTGGGCATCGTTTAAATGCCACAGCCTCCCTGAGCATTGTTTCTGACCATGTCCATCCCTTTATGACCACCATGTGCCCATCCTCTGATGGCTACTTCCAGCAGGATAATGCTCCATGTCACAAAGCTCGAATCATCTCAAATTGGTTTCTTGAACATGACAATGAGTTCACTGTACTAAAATGTCCCCCACAGTCACCAGATCTCAACCCAATAGAGCATCTTTGGGATGTGGTGGAACGGGAGCTTGGTGCCCTGGATGTGCATCCCACAAATTTCCATCAACTGCAAGATGCAAGATCCTATCAAAAACGTTTCTAAAGAATGCTTTCAGCACCTTGTTGAATCAATGGCACGTAGAATTAAGGCAGCTCTGAAGGCAAAAGGGGGTCAAACACCGTATTAGTCTGGTGTTCCTAATAATCCTTTAGGGGAGTGTATATGAAATTTTTGTGTGAGCAAAAATGTGATCATCTGAAGCTCAAAACACAAACAAGGATATTGCTGCCTTGTGTAGATGTGTGTTCTTGTGGCTGCGTCTTTTGAGGCAGCCACAAAATGTTGTATGTTAGTGTCATGCACACTCGTAACACGACCGGCACTAGGACCTGGAAGTAATACGGTCGCATTTCAGGAAGCATAAAAGGAAACAAGATGGCGCCTCACATTGCTCAGTCATTGAGTCTACCCATGCTGTCTCCGATGCTATCTCCTCCATTTTGTGAGTACTCACCATTTTGGGTTGTATTCCTGATTGAGTGTGTGTTGTTATAACGCGGGTTTAATTGTGTAGACTCTTGCTCTCTACGTGAGAGAGTTCTAATAATAAATCGCGTGGTTAGCCTGCTCGCGCTACTTCCGCGTTTGGGTTTATGATCCATGCTACACGGGCTAACTGCTAGTCTTCTGGTCATCCTCCGGTTGCTTTGTGACAGTTAGTTAGAATCAGCAGTTCTGAATCCAGCAGCTGTGAAATAGACGTTGACTGTTTTCAGCTATACAGTAGTAACGCAAAGTCTTAGAGAACAGAAATGTTATAAGGATGAACTAACTCCAGGCATGACAATTATACAGCTGTCTGTCTTCCAGTTTGACAGGTTGCGATTTCCTCCAGGTTTCAGATGTCATGAACAAGCCCGATCAGCCTAGCACATCCAGGTCATAACCCCTCCCATGCCTTCTTTCCGCTTCTCTAATCACCTGAATGCACCTGCCACCAATCAGACTACCTACTCAGGGCTTTAAAAAAAAGCCAGAGATCTTCCTCTGTGCCGATGTATCTTACTTGCGTGCCTCTCGTATCTCATTGACTCTGTCTAGTAGTTTGTTCCTGTATTTTGACCCTGCCTGTTTCTTGGATTTCGTGTTCTGTCTTGCCTTTTGGATCTTTTGCTCGTGTTCGGATTCCCCTGTGTGTATGACTTTGCCCGTTCACTCGACTCTCAATTGTGGATCGCGCTTCCGGATCTTTCTGCCCTCGCTGCTGGATTATTGTTATCGACCCTGCCTGCCCATTCGACCCTGAGTTTCGTCGTCTACATCCAACTGGATGATTAATGTGCTTGTGAGTACTTCCGCGGTCGCAAGCACCGAGCAGGAATGGTTAACCGACACACTCGGACTTTCACGCTCTGCCGAAATCTGTGATTGTGAGTACTTCTGCATTCGCGAACATCAAAACGGAGGTTTAACCAGCAGGCTCAGACTTTCACCTTCTCCGGATTGTCTCTCCAAATAACAGCCGTTGCAATCGTGCCCTATGGAACAAAATCACTGTCAAAAATAATCGTGCATAAAAAAAAGATTTGTGTGTAATTCTGCGTTTTGTTCGAGTTGGATTCCAAAATCTACGGCCACGACAGCTTACAGATACGATATTTAGTGTCTTTGTTACAGTACAACTCTGAAATATACGACTCTGACCGTTTAAGGACACAAAACTTGTTTTTACAATTCCTCTGTCACACGGACGAATTGCGAAATTATGCCCATGAATGTAGCGAGTTAAATCGCTGTCAAAAATACCTCATCAAGTCCACATGCACAGGCGTTAATATCCGAAGGAGGAGGAATCGATACGGCGCATGCGCCCTGCCGCCGTTTTAAACTCCTAAAATCTTACCTGCTATAGTTAAAACATCTCTGTAATTTTACTTCTCTTAAACATGTACGGAACTGTGAAAATAAAACTTACCTGAGACGATGAGAGAGCGCTCGGCTGCCGATATGCCATTTTGGCGCCGGTGGTTTAAAACGCTGGCCGAATCGATTCCTCTTCCATCGGATATTAATGCCTGTGCATTTGGCCTTGATGATGTATTTTTGACAGTGGTGTAACACACTACATTCATAGGCGTAATTTCGCAATTCGTCCGTGTAACAGCGAAGTTGTAAAAACGAGTTTTGTGTCTGTAAGCGGTCAGAGCCGTGTATTTCAGAGTTGTGGTCGTAGATTTTGGAATCCAACTCGGACAAAACACAGAATTACACACATCTTTTTTTTTATGCACGATTATTTTTGACAGTGATTTTATTCCATACAATTACAATCAGGTTCTTTCTGCTCTATTCTCGGCCTTGTGTTTCTAAGCTTCAGCAAACAAGTTGAAAGTTTCTATAGTCTACAGCACAATTACAAATTAATACATAATTAAAATGTGATATTTCCATTACAATATATAATATCATATTGGCTACAGAAACTAATCAGCATTAACAAGCAGCACCTGGACCAGATTTGTATGAACAGGAAATGAACTGTGAATGCAAGAACAGAAACCTGCAGCAAACCCCAATGTCAAAATCAAACTGCTTAACCCCAAATGAACAGACCCAAAACACAAAAGCTAGGACCAGTGCTGAGGCGCTTATACTGTGAGCAGAGATAAAAACGATAGCCTGTTGGGCAGGTTGGCAGAGCAGACAGCCCAAACATGATTCCTCCCCACTCAGGTGGCGGGGCAGAGACAGGGTCCTCGAACCCGACAGGCTGAACAAACCGGGTGTCTCCCATCTCAGGAAGCGGGGCAGAGACAGGGTTGTCGAGGCCGGGCGGCAGAGCGTCCTCGATCGATGAACGATGTCCTCGATCCCAGCGGCGGGGGGGAAACATGACGTTCTCAAACCTGGACAGCAGAGCAAGCATGACGTCCTTGAACCCAGGCGGCGGAGCTAGCACGGAGTCCTCGAACCCGGGAGGTGTTCCAAGGCGTGGCTCGGGCTGTGCAGGGTTCTCTGGGCAGAATGGGCCCTCAGCAGTGTTCTCTGAGCAGAACTGTCCAGGAAGTTCAGGGCCTATACCACGGCTAACAGGTAGTTCAGGACGTACACCAAGGATAACAGGAATTTCAGGCCCTACACCCAGGCTAACAGGAAGTTCAGGTCCAACACAAAGACTAACAGGAAGTTCAGGTCCAACACAAAGACTAACAGGAAGTTCAGGGCCTACACCAAGGCTAACAGGTTGTTCAGGTCCAACACAAAGACTAACAGGAAGTTCAGGGCCTACACCAAGGCTAACAGGAAGTTCAGGGCCTACACCAAGGCTAACAGGTTGTTCAGGGCCTACACCAAGGCTAACAGGTTGTTCAGGGCCTACACCAAGGCTAACAGGTTGTTCAGGTCCAACACAAAGACTAACAGGAAGTTCAGGGCCTACACCAAGGCTAACAGGTTGTTCAGGTCCAACACAAAGACTAACAGGAAGTTCAGGGCCTACACCAAGGCTAACAGGAAGTTCAGGGCCTACACCAAGGCTAACAGGTTGTTCAGGGCCTACAACAAGGCTAACAGGTTGTTCAGGGCCTACACCAAGGCTAACAGGAAGTACAAGGCCTACACCAAGGCTAACAGGAAGTACAAGGCCTACACCAAGGCTAACAGGAAGTACAAGGCCTACACCAAGGCTAACAGGAAGTTCAGGGCCTACACCAAGGTTAACAGGAAGTTCAGAACCTACACCAAGACTAACAGGAAGTGCAGGGCCTACATTAAGGCTAACAGTGTGTGCTAGTGTTCTTATAGAGTAAGAACTGCTTATAAAACAATAAGAGGACTACCTCACATTACGAAGCAAGTCCGGGGGCTACAGTTTCAAGGACCTATTCTAAGGTGTGAGGATAATTCAGCACTCACCTTAGAATAGGTCCTTGAGACTGTAGCCCCCAGAGTTGTCTCTTACAATCTCCAAAAAAAACAAACACTACTGGAATACAGCATTGGGGGACTCGCTTCGTAATGTGAGGTAGTCCTCTTGTTTTAAAATGCAAGCAGTTACAACTTAAGCAAAATAAAGCCATTTAAGACAGACATGGGTAACTAAGCTAAATGGTACAAAAATATATATATAAAAAAAGGACCAGTGTACCTAAATCAGAAACAAATTATAAACCCTGGTTCAGGACTTCCATTCTACTTTGAACATGAGTTAACAAGGTTGGCTTTTAACTTTAAAGGTCATAAATGATTTGCAGAAATAAAATGTTTTCTACAACTGAAAAATAATTTCACAGTATTTACTATTTATTTCCTAAGCAGTTTAACACATTCTTCAGAGGTGCGAATGACCACATGTCTGACACTTCACAGTACACTCAGGGTGTGAACCATGCCTCATTTCCAGCACACCCTAGTTGACAGGCTTTTTTCTCTCCCCAGCGGTTGTAGCTGTTAACGGTTGGGCGGGGGGTGCGTATGTGCGGATGGTCAGTCGTTGGAAGACGTGACGTTGGAAGACGTCGTAGCGCTCACAAGGGCCGAAGCCCGAGTGGCAAGCTTGCTTCCTTTAGATGGTCAGTCGTTGGATGATGTTGGAAGACACTGGAAGACAGTACGATGGGCTCGGACCGTGGCGTTTTAACCCTTTGTTATCGGTCCATCCCACGAGTGATTGCTCCAATCAGAGGGATGGGCGGGATTACCCCCGCCTCACATGTTTCCTCCCCTTGTGCATACATTAGGCCAGGTTATATGGCCATCACATGGTACTTATCCGGTTGGAAACTTTTAATACCTTTATGAATTAACTTTACACATGCTCTGTTCATGTTACTAGTAATTAATGTACATAAGCATTCCTTGAATAGGATAAGCTTTCTGTTTCCCCCACTCAGAGGTGTAAAGATGTCTCCCTTGTTTACCAGATGGCCAATTTACATGCTTGGAGGTCGAGGTCTTTGGGCTTTTACAGCTTCCAGGTGTGGCAGGCCCTCTTCTCCAGGGCCTGTTACGAGTCCTGCTTCCAGATAAGAGAGGGACTTTATTGTCTCAGAAGACAGATAAAAGGAGGAGCTGGAGTCATGTAGTTTACTAAAAGGGGACCCCCGGGGTGCGATAGAGTGATAGCCCACTCTTCGTTCTGTTCATTCCTACAGCATGGTCCATAACAAGCTCTTACAATGGCCACCTGAACATCAGAACTGGAAGCAGTGGAACAAGGTGGCCTGGTTTGAGGGATTATGTTTTGTTTAGCATTTCTGTAGCTTTGTGTGTGTCTGTGTTTGTGCATGTATTATTGTATGTAGGTTAAACTCACTCACTCACTTGTCATCTATATCGCTTAATCCTGTATTTAGGGTCGTGGGGAGGATAGGCTCCTGGGATAGGCTCCGGTAGGACAGGGTGCCAATCCATCGCAGGGCACACACACATTCACACACTCATTCACACACTATGGGCAATTTTTTGTGAACGCCAATAAATCTAACCTACATGTTTTTGGACTGTGTGAGGAAACCGGAGTACCCGAAGGAAACCCACCAAGAATGTTTGCGAATGTTCCGCAAGACGAGCAAAGATTTTTTTTATAAATTTTGACTTGAAAAACGAGCAAGTCGCCTCCGAGTGGCGCAGTGGTTAAAGCGCTCGCTCTATCATCCGGAGATCGCTAGTTCGAATCCCGGGTGGTGCTGTAACCTCTCGCAGCCGGAGGTCTAGAGAGAGCTGATTGGCCGAGCTCTCTCAGAGGGGAGGGATGAGAGGTACATAGTGCTCCCACATTAATCACGGCTCTACAGCTAGTCAGGGGCGTCTGTGAGCTCGCGCAGCGGAGGGAGCGGATAGCGCTGTCCTCCGAGTGTGTTACGCCGCCCCCAACGGTGCGGTTCGAAAAGATGCGGTCGGCTGGCGTCACATGGTTCGGAGGAAACACGTGATAGTCTTCGGCCCTCCCGGCTGAGTGGTAGTAGTACCCTTAATGTGGGAGCCCCCTAGTGACGGGGAGGAATTGGACACCACTAAATTAGGGAGAAAATCGGGGAAAAATAAAAAAAAAAAAAAAAAACCGAGCAAGTCTTGGTTTACATGATCACAACCAATGTTTTTTCCTCAACTGCACTGCAGAATTGTGGGTAATCGTCTCCCCTGATCCATTTTCTCTCTCCATCTCTATAAGCCTGTTGTTAGCCTGTGTGTGCGCACGTAATTTGACACCGTGCCTCACACACACCAACACACACTCTCTCGCCTTTACCTACCACTGAGCCAGCAATGCCCTTGATGTTGTGAAAGGCTAGTTTTTGTAATTATTCACAAATAATGCCCTTGCATTGGTGCAACTGCCCTTGTTTCCACCCAAGTTTTGAATACAGTGTGTGTGTCAATAAATTAATACACTGGGAATAGAAGCTTAACTGGGATTATATAACATAAATCTAAGAGACTGATAAGCATCTGGTGTTATCCAGGTATTTTATTGATTATTGACAAAATAGAACGTTATAGAATGATAACATTATACAAAATAGAATTATTCTCCTGTTTTACGCAAATCATTGTATTAACTTTGACTAGTTTGGGAACAATAAAGTTTTTTTTGTGTGTTTTAATTGTTTGGGTATTGTTAGGCCAACTTGTTAGATCACTTGAACCAACTACATCAATGGGCTACAATGGGAGACAACTTACGTTTTTGAATATATGAAAAGTCAGCCCTAGAGAAATATAATTAATTGAGCCCACACTACTTGAGCTGACTGAAATATTTGAATTATAAGTTAAGTCAACTTAAGATTTTGAACTGGTTACATGTTGTGTCAACTAAACAGCAATGTGAAATATTTAGCTCGGCCAGCGACGTCCTCTAAAAGTTTAGTAAACTTTAAAAAAAGCTGTACAACTTGTTACTAAACCTTTTTTACGTTAAGGCACCTAATTTTTCCCACATTGCACAAACTATGGCCCATAATATAGCAGGCAGACATTAATGGATTTCAAATGATCTGGATAAACAAAAGCAAAGTTTTATTACTGCGCTGGGTGTCTCAGTTACACACACACACACAGCGGATGTGAGAATGAGGTACTTCCTACGTCTCTCTGCCTGTATTCATACACAGTCTATCACACACACAGACACATATGGTGGTTTTGGTCACACATTCTGGGTTATTTGTCTTTGATGCTGTCTCTGTCTAAAAATCATACCAAATAAGGAGTCATTTTATGAAGTAAGGCACCATCATGCATAGGGTCCACTGTACAAACTCTGGAGACGGTGTTATGATCTGGGGTTGCTTCAGTTGCTCAGCAATGTTAGGTGACCTGAATTGTAGTGAATGACCAGGTTGTTACATATGTAGTTTTTCCTCCCTGACGGCATCGGGCATACTCCAGGACTCAAATTGGGAAAGTGTTGTTCTGTAAGCAAAAGGAATCATTTTCAACAAAGCTAAAGGAAGAGGAGGCGGAGCCACGATCGGTATAAAGCTGCTCACATATTCTTTCTTGGGCAATAAGGCACATCCTCGCTTGTACTGCTTCAGATCTGAACAGGAGACAAGATGGTGAGTTACAGTATGTGAGTCAAGTGTGAAAGTGTGCATGAGTCCGTTAAATACAGGATGCAGTCAATAAATACAGTCAATTGTCTAGTTTTAGCCCAGAGTTATTAAAACCTTTTCATTAAAAAAAAAAAAATGGTTATGATATTGTAATAGTAATCGTATGATAATATTGTAAAGAAGAAAGAAACCTTGTCTGCTAGGTTGGTCCTCTGAAGGACTTTAGATTTTTATATTTGAATGAAGTACACTGCAGCCCCTGGACTTTTTCTTTTTATCGTCTTTAATTAATAGTAGTGGTGTCAATTGATTAACATCGATATAAATTGAATCAATCAAATTACAATTTTAAAATACTCACATTTATAAATGTTATTATGAATGTTGGAATAAAGAAATGCGTGACATACATACATGCATACAAACATATTATGCAGTTTTCTAATACAGTGGAACCTCGGATTGCGAGTAACACGGTTTACGAGTCTTCCGCAAGACGAGCAATGATTTTTAATTAATTTTGACATCGAAACCGAACGAAAGTCTCAGTTAACAAGTACCGAGTATCATGTAACACTCATGCGCTTCTTGTTTTAACGCTGAGCGTCACGTGACCACAACTGAGCCAATGTTTTTCCCTCTCTTGCGCTGCAGAATTGTGGGTAATCATCTTTGTGGGTAAATGTGTTTGTATACACAAACACACACACACACACACACACACACACACACACACACACACACACACACACACACACTTTGATAAAACAATGTTTCCGTAACTAAACTATCGGGCACACAGTGCCCTCTAGGGGTGAACCCTTACCGATGATAGAAAAGATTTGCTATTGAATAAAGGGATCCACTCAGGAATTTTATGATGTCTGGCAACCATTTATGAGACACTTTGAAAATATAGATGCAGATAAATTTGATCTGTAATAAAATATTTATTTTTAGAATTTTTTTGTTCTTTTGTTTAATGTGTATTTTGTATTAATATATGTTCTCTTTTTTCTGGCTGTTGTTTTTTTGTAGGGTGGGGGGAAAGTGAAAGAGTAGGGGGGAAAATGGTGTATAATGCATGTATGTATATGTATCATGTTTAAATAATAAAAAATGACATTGATTAAAAAAACTTTTTAAAAAAGGAAGAGAAAATTACCACAAAAAAGTCATGAATAATCGCTGATTTAATAATTTCATGTTGTATTTAGGTGTCTACTTTATGTAGTTAGTACAAAGTTGATTCAAACACGTCACATCTATAAGATGGAAATGTCACACCCATAATCCCAGTTTATCCAAAATCATTTATTCCTAAACATATCTCAAGTCTCTTTCGTGCAAGTGTAACATTTTCTGCAACTGACTTTAAAATTGTAAAAGTTTGTAGAAAACCTGTACTCTCTCATTAGAGTCAGTTTACTGTTGAATCCATAACACTGATAAAAATCTAGATATTTTCAGGATGGACATGATGATATGAATTTTGAGGACTTTTGTTTTTAATTTGTAGATTAAAATCACATTAAAAGCTTTACAAAGCTGATACTAAACTCGTCTATTACCTTTTATCCATATCATGTTTTCTTTAATCAGCCATATATTTACATTTAGTCTGAACTTCAGTTCCAGTTATATGTGTGTAAATTTACACATCATTAAAACTGTTATAAACTGTCATAAAATTCTTCTATTCTGAACACGAGACGAGATGGTGAGTTACGGTATGTAAGTTGTGTGTGTGTGTGTGTGTGTGTGTATGTGTGTGTGTGTGTGTGTGTGTGTGTGTGTGTGTGTGTGTGTGTGTGTGTGTGTGTGTGTGTGTGTTACATACAGGATGCTGCAGGGGGCTGGTTTTTGTTTTACATTTTGTGTGAACATTAAGATTTTCACAAACTGTTCACTTAATGCTGAAGTACACTGAAGCCCTGGGACTTATTCTTCTTTATTACCTTTAATAGTACAAATGCTTTGTTATTCCAAATTTATTACAATATAATGTGTATTTCTGTGATGGAATATTTGGTGATGTTTTCTTTAGGTGTCTTCTAGAGCGCTGGGATTCATCCTGCTCTTTCTGCTCCCTCTGACTTTGGGAAATGAGATTGAAAATCTTCTGAATTTAACTAACAGACTTCATGAAACGTAAGGACAGCCACACACACACACACACACACACACACACACACACACACACAGAGCTGATTGTTAGTAATGAAGATTATTGCAACCTTAAATTGCAAACCAAAATTGGTCTACAATCCTGGAGTAGGAGAGATTCTTATGTCTAATATTTTTTCTTTAATCAACACAATAAAATATGATACAATTTTGTATAAACTTAAATTATACCATATTTCAATGCCTACTGCTGGACTGGTCATTATAGGAAAGTGTTGCTAATTCAGATATTCATAAAACTAAAAACCTTTAATTATTCAATCACCCCTTATAGAAGCCCTGGAAAACATTTTTTGTAGAAACATATATGATACTTATAAGACTTTTATTTGTTCTCTCTTTCTCTTTTCAGCTATGGAAATGGAAAAAACAGTCAGTACGCTCTGGCCATTAATGTTCCAGCTAGACATTGTAAAGAAGATGCCAAACTCGACCAGAACTTCCTGTCTCAGGATAGTGAACAGAACGTGAAAAACGCCCTGAATTGTCCAAATGCAACTTACATTGGTACTGAGCTGATTGCTGCCAAACCGTGTAAAAAAATACTTGAAAGTAAAACTAAAAAAAACAAATTTTGCCACTCTGAGTACCTGTTACTGAGAAACACCACACCCTCATACATGGAAAACCTCCTGGATAGAGATGCACACGGCTGCACGGTTTTCTTCACCATGAACTCACCCTGTGTGGAGTGTTGTTCAACACCTGACATACCCGACAGCATCATCCCAGGCCTCGAGATATTCAAGAACCACAACGGCCCCAAGGCTTTTGTTTTCAGACAAGTCTGGCATAAGGATGCTAATAAGGGGCAATTGCAAGAAAATATAAAGACTATAAATGAGATCATTCCTGTCTACAAATGCTCTAAAAATGAATGTGTCAGATGTGTTGAAAATGGCAATGTGACAAAAGTATGCATAGCTGAGTCTGACCAAAACAGGGTCACCACAAAGCCAAATGAATCAGTCAGTTTGAAAAATAATGAATGAAACTATTGATTTGACTATTTCTTTGATTCTGAATTTTTGTTTCTTTTTCCTGCATTTATCAATAAAATTTGAAGCATTTAATCAGTTGTTTCTCTTTTTAACTGTAAACACCCCTAATCACTGAGTCTTCACTTTTGTCACGGCTGGTCCGTGTGAGACAGGCGTGGCTCACCCAGAAGCAGACACAACAGATAGGGTTCAATATAATAGATTTTAATGCAAAATATAAGAGTTAGACAAAAGAGAAGTTCAACCAAGGATACAGTACTTTGGAATGCTGTCTGGAGTGGGTAGTGTCGTAGCTTGGCAGTGGCTGTAAACAGGGGTTAAGGAACGAGTGGCACAGAGAAGCAGCAGAGTGAGCACGGCTGTGTGGAGAGATGAGGGCTGCAGCGCGCGTGCACAATCCGGCGCGCAGGTTGAGAGAGCAGCGGCCGCGTGAGCGTGGCTGTGTGGAAAGATGAAAGCTGTGTGGAAACAGTCGTAGGGTCTGTGGGGTGGCAGAGAGAGGGCACGTGACTTACTGAAAACTAGCCGGAGGTCGCTATACTCGGGCGGGACATTGGACAGATCAGGAGCTTCCTCATTAACAACAGAGGGTGGTGAATGAGCTCTAGCAGAGTGACAGACAGACAGGGCTCCAATCGAGAATGGTGTTCTTGGCCCAATCAATGTTGGGATTGTGTCTGACCAGCCATGGATTCCCAAGAACGACTGGAGCATGAGAGCTTTTTCATGATGAAAAAGGAGATGGTCTCTACGTAGTTACCTGAGGTTCTAAGGGTGACAAGGGGTGTGCAATGAGTAATGGGAGGTAGAGAGCTTCCATCAAGGGCCTGGACAGACAGGGGTTTGTCTAGGGGCAGACGAGGGATTCCCAGGTCCCTTGCTGTAACGCCACAGATCAGGTTTTGGTCGGATCCAGAGTCAATGAGAGCCTTGAGTGGTTGGGCTTGGTTATTCCAGACGATCATGATAGGTAGTAAGGAATGTTTACCTGAGAGGTTTTCTTGTGAACGGCCCTCCAAGACTCCCAGTTTCATTGGGGGGCCTACCTTTTTAACGGACACTGAAGACGGAAATGTCCTACTTGGCCGCAGTAGAAGCAGGCCTCCTTATCTCGCCGACGTTGGCGCTCCTCGGGCGAGATTCGGGTCCGGTCGATCTGCATAGGTTCTGCAGGGGGATTTGTGGTTTGTGGGGGGGTGATTGGTCCTGCTCTCACCAGGGGTGGTGTGTGTTCACGACGCCTGGCTCGGAGGCGCGCGTCGATGCAGCCGGCTAGATCCATGAGTCCATCTAGGTCCTCAGGGTGCTCCCTAGAGACCAACTCATCTTTGACAGCCTCACTCAGTCCGTGAAAAAACACATCATACATGGCACAATCTTTCCATCCACAAGAAGCCGCTAGGGTGCGGAACTCAATGGCATATTCATACGCTGAACGTGTTCCTTGGCGGAGTCTCAACATCTGCCCTGCCGCCTCTCGGCCTGAGAGTGAGCAGTCAAAGACTCTTCTCATCTCCTTTGTGAACGCTTGATAATTGGTGCAACGGGGATCATCGGCGTCCCAAAGCGCCGTTCCCCACTCACGGGCCCTTCCAGAGAGGAGGGTGATCACATATGCTATCTTGGAACGTTCTGTGGGGAATGTTGAGGCTTGGAGCTCGAGAGACAGTGAGCATTGGGAAAGGAAAGATCGGCAGGTGCCAGGTTCTCCGCTGTAGGACTGAGGTGGTGGCAGGCGAGGTTCTCGAATAAGCGTTAGTGGAGATCGAACTGGCGGCGGAGGTGATGTAGCCTGAAGCTGTTCGATCCGAGAAGTTAGTGCAGTGAGGGTATCTGCCATAAGCTTAAGGTTTTGGTTGACCTGTTGAATCTCCCCCTGGTGTGTGCCGAGGAGGGTGCCCTGGGCCTCCAAAGCGGTCCTGAGCTGTCCCAAGTCTGCTGGGTCCATCTTGGCCGAATTATTCTGTCACGGCTGGTCCGTGTGAGACAGGCCTGGCTCACCCAGAAGCAGACACAACAGATAGGGTTCAATATAATAGACTTTAATGCAAAATATAAGAGTTAGACAAAAGAGAAGTTCAACCAAGGATACAGTACTTTGGGATGCTGTCTGGAGTGGGTAGTGTCGTGGCTTGGCAGTGGCTGTAGACAGGGGTTAAGGAACGAGTGGCACAGAGAAGCAGCAGAGTGAGCACGGCTGTGTGGAGAGATGAGGGCAGACTCTTTTCTGTTCTGGCACCCAAGTGGTGGAATGAACTCCCTCTATATGTCTGTACTGCAAAGTCTTTGACAATCTTTAAATGATGACTCAAGATGTATCTTCTTCTTCAATACTTGCACTAATCCATCCCACACCCCACCAAAAAAAAAACAAAAAAAAACATTCCCAACTGTGTTTGACTTTTAGAGCACTTAGTTAGTAACCTGTTAGCCCAGTGTAAGTATCTATACAATGACGGAAACTTCAAAGCACTTTTGTAAGTTGCTCTGGAGAAGAGCGTCTGCCCAATGCCTAAATGTAAATGTGTTGGTTTGAGGGATAATGACATGGGATTTTATGAGGTCACTGATTGGGGAGACTTTTCATGACAGTATCTAAGTTCTCCTTAGTACAAGGTTTAAGCAACATTGCAGACCAACAGTGTTCTTATACACCATAAACCCTAATGCTCAAAGTAATGAAACATATTGAGTACTGTCAACTTAAATAATTACAATTACTTCAAATTAATAGTGTAACACCAAATAGACCTTGATGAGTATTTAGAAGTTTTTGTTATTTATGAGTTTGTAGAAATTACACTTTTCAAGTTAGCTGAACAAATTTGATATTTTAAGTAATTGTAAGTACTTCAGTAACAGTAACTGTCACCTTAAAGTTCCACCAACTTAAAATCTTTCAGACCAGTGATTCTGTGTCTGACATCATCAGGTCAATAGGGCACTGGTGGCTCAGTGGGAGGTGTTTTGCCTGCCATGCGAAAGGTCCGGGTTTGATTCTCAACAACTGGATGAAGTTCCTGTCCCAATCCCAGATAAAATGGGAGGGTCGTGTCAGGAAGGGCATCTGGTGTAAAACCTGTTCCAAGCTTGTGTGCGGACCGGATCGTCTGCTGTGGCAACCCAACGCCGGGAACAGCCGAAAGACCAACAACAATTTATTTGATTTGGAACAACAACAAAAAAATTATAATTGCTATGAGATAGGCTACTCAATAATGCAAGTAAAGAACTATTAATATGAATGAATACAACAAACTCAAAAACTGATAGTTCTGTTTACTTAAAATTGGGATTCATCTTACTCCTTCTGCTGTATCCAGCATTGGGGGTGGACAATCTCCAGACCATCGTCCACTACCTCATTTGATCCCTGTCTCAAACATTAGCTCCCTTTGACCCCGCTCATGCGAACCCTTCTTAATTCAGATCTTAATGGCTGCACAGTTTTCTTCACCATGAACTCCCCATGTGTGAAAACCTGCTCAACACCTAACAGACCCTACAGCATCATACTGTACCAGCGCTTGGCATGTTCCAGAACCGCAATGCTCCCAAAGCCTTTGTTTTTAGGAGGGTTTGGGATTACGATGGGTAATGTTAATTGGCAAGCTAATATAACGGTTATAGATAATATTAGTCCATTCTATCGCTGCGATGACCAAGGATGCACACGCTGTGTTGTCAATAATGTAGTTAATCAAAGGTGAATACAGAATTAGCTTCCTGGCTAAGCAATATAATGTGTAATCATGTGTAATGCTTTTTAAGGCAGCCTAAGTACAGTAAGTAACTGCCTTTAGATTACATCAAATGACAAATACTCATTGGGAAATTCGCTCTGAGACAAAGTCAAGTGGATTGGTATGTTCTGTATTGTATATTCGTGTCATACGCGTATACTGTAAGACTCACTTTGTTGGACTTGACGAACAAATCCGACTTACGAACGTGTTCCTGGAACAGAGTAGGGGACAACCTGCACTTTGTTTCGTTTCTGCTGAACATTTCCGCTTATTTAGTTTCATTTCTGCTGAACATTTCTGCTCACTTAGTTTCATTTCTGTGCTCATGCTGAACAATATCCTTCTGAGGTAAATTGTGCTGTGGAGCAGAATGGACCCTCTCCCACTCTGTAATTTTTAGCACTGCTCAGTTAGAAAATAAGAAGATGCAAAAATTTTTTATGGCAAGCTTATGGTACAACACTGTCATCAACTGTTCAATGTTTATTTACAGGATATCCATCTCAGCCGGGGCCAAAAGTTTTGAGAATTATACAAATATTAAGTTTCACAAAGCCTGCTGCTTCAGTGTTTCAAGATATTTTTGTCAGATGTTATGATAAAGTTTAATTACAATAATTTCATAAGTGTCAAAGACCCTTATAATTTGTGTAATTATTGACAATTACATAAAGTTTATGGCAAGAGACAATATTTGCAGTGTTGAACCTTCCTTTTCTGCAAGTCGCCCTGTCATGCTGTCAATCAACTTCTGAACCACATCCTGACTGATGGCGCCGCCCATTCTTAATAATCAATGCTTAGTGTTTGTCAGAACTTGTGGCTTTTTGTGGAGACCCAAAACTTCAATTCATAATCAGTTTGTTATCCTGGGGCTACTGATTCTTCCTTTTGATCTATTTGATCTATTTATCAAATACTAGTAAATAAAGATTTACTCAATTCGCAAATACATTTGCCAAATGTTTAAGAATAAAATCTTTCATTAAGCATAATCTTAATTTATATAATTCTGTGTGTGTGTGTGTGTGTGTGTGTGTGTGTGTGTGTGTGTGTGTGTGTGCGTGCTTCTATTCTCTTCTGGTAGCGCTGCATTCCTGCACATCATGTCAGGGATAACCCCTAGAAATTAATGGATTTCAAATTATCTGGACAAGAAAAAGCAAAGTTTTATTACTGCGCTGGGTGTCTCAGTTACACACACACACACAGCGGATGTGAGAATGAGGTACTTCCTACGTCTCTCTGCCTGTATTCATACACAGTCTATCACACACACAGACACATATGGTGGGTTTGGTCAGACATTCTGTGGTTTTAGTCTTTGTTGCTGTCTCTGTCTAAAAATCATACCAAATAAGGAGTCATTTTATGAAGCGAGGCACCATCATGCTTAGTGTCCACTGTACAAGAGTGACTCTGGAGATGGTGTTATGATCTGGGGTTGCTTCAGTCGCTCAGCAATGTTATAAAAGTAAAATAAAGTCGGCTGGTGACCTGAAGGTAGTGAATGACCACATTGTAACATCTATGGAGTTGTTCTTCCCAGGCATGGGGCATACTCCAGGACTCAAAATGGGAAAGCGAAAGGAATCATTTCCACATATGAACTTGACACCACACTGGACGCCATCATCAAAGGAAGAGGAGGCGGAGCCACGATCGGTATAAAGCTGCTCACATATTCTTTCTTGGGCAATAAGGCACATCCTCGCTTGTTCTGCTTCAGATCTGAACAGGAGACAAGATGGTGAGTTACAGTATGTGAGTCAAGTGTGAAAGTGTGCATGAGTCCGTTAAATACAACATGCGGCAAGTGTCTAGTTTTAGCCCGATTCGATTTCTTATGACCTATAAGGGCGAGGACAAGATATTCACAGATCTGGATAGAGCCATGCGCTATGTTAATATATACTGTTAGAAGAAGCACAAGGCAGTTCTGAAGTCTCAAGCTTCAATGTTTTCAGTGAAATTCCTGAAGGATGTTCATATTCCACTCCATTGGCGTCTGGATGGTAAACGCAGTACTGATCTGGAGCAACTTTACTGTTTTTTATTACAAGTTAGCGTAATTACGCTAAATGTTACTTGTAATTGATGCTTCATAACGGAGGATGATGTTGACTAGTTACTGTTTAGACCTGTTTATGTACCTTACATGTTCAAGTTCATATGATGGTTCAGTGAGAGCCTGCTTTTGGCTCAATAGGAATCCAAATAAGTACAATACGTGGTTATGTTTGTATGGGTTGGGTTAATCACCTGGTTTTAATTGGTGATAAGGTTAGGGTTCATGCCATTCAGGAGTACTTTTTTAAATTCTCTCTCTCTCTCTCTCTCTCTCTCTCTCTCTCTCTCTCTTTCGTGGCTTGACTCTACTTTGGAAATTTGGTGCGTCGCTTTTTCTATAAACTCTTAATGACAAAAATACGTGTTTCTTCTAGACAGGCTAACAGATGTTTGAGCAGTTTTGTAAGTTGGAATGTTAAATCTCTTAACCATCCCGTGAAAAGCAAGTTTATGCACCCAATTCGGATTTACTAACTTCCTGTCTCAGATCCCAAATTTGGCAACACACCACCACAGGATAAAGCGGTATAGACCATGAGTGAGTGAGTGTCAAACTCTGCCCCCTGCTGGATCACTCCGTATCGGCATCTCATTTGTGTGTGAATTCTATGAAATCAGATTGCTTTGGTTGTGAAATTGTAAAAAAATGTTTATGGAAACTCAAAAAGCAACATTACTGTCCATGTGCCACTCATCGCAACACCACACACACACACACACACACACACACACACACACACACACACACACACACACACACACACACACACACACAGTGTCACTGTGTCAATAATATTCATTATAGTCATTGTTGGTGAAAACCTCTCAGTGAACATTTAAAAGATTATTAAAAACTCCCATAAATCAGAAATTAAAAGGAAATAAAAATAAGGAAAGAAATATCAGATAAACATCATACTTTCATCACAGTTTCCTCAGACTTCTCTGTTTCTTTACTGTACACCGTATGTTTCGATTACAAGTGTTACCTTTTGTCGTTCTGTAAATAAAGGTAGAGATGTGTAGAGGCAAAACAACAGAAAAAAGAAACCGAACAAAAGAGAGAGCTTCTGAGGTCCTGAGAAACGTGATGCACTTTGCACTATCCTACATTATCATTATCCTGATAAGAATCTGCTCAAGGTGAAACTGAAAAAAGGAAGAGTCATGATATTTCCAAATAACGAGGCCTATAATGTCCTCATAAGACACAAGACCAATAAGATTAGTATACTAGGTATACTAATACATAAGCATTAGTAATAAGTAGACTAGGACAGGATTTATAACAAATTCCCTGGCAGTGGATAGATTTGGCAAATTGTTGAACCCCTTCCGTCATTTTTCCTGTAGAGACCCTTACGACACATCCAGTAACTTTTTGAGCAGCTGTTGAGCTGGCATCATGGCAACATACTTTGAGAACAGATCTTAAGCTCTAGATAGATAGAGATTAAATCTTATTAAATTGCAAAATTGCCCCATCTATTGTCAGACATAGGATAAGTGTTTATTTATTTTAGCCTGATGAAGCAAGGACAGAACATATTCCTACTGGTGAGAAAAATGAATGACCGTGTGTGTGTGTGTGTGTGTGTGTGTGTGGGTTCCTATGTGAGCTTGATAGTCATTTGAGATGGTGTAGGTGGTCACTCCAGGTGTTAGAGTGGTTGGCTACATCATCTAGGTAAACTAGCAAATCATTGACGAAGGAAATAAACGTATATCCTACTATATATCCCAAACATGTTTGTCTTGGAGCAAACCTCTTCTACAAGTTGGTGATGGAAGTTATCCATCGATTTTCAAGGATCAGGCGTTCTACTCGCTGAATGTTCACGGGAACGACTGCATCGGACTCAGAGACGCCTCGGCCGAGATCGTCATTCACTGGCGTGTTGCTTCTTTACTGCAGTCTCGTCACTGCACTGGGCTTAAAGTCTTCTGTAAATGTCAGTCAGTCTCACCAGAAATTTCATCGCAAGTCCCGGTTTGATAATTATGCGACTTGTGATCGGTTATACAATAATTAATTTACAATTCTCACAGCAATTATTATTCATGCAATCACAAATATAAAATGTAAAGTTCCTGAATAAGTGTATTAATTCTATTCTATTATACATATTCCCACACTTCAATAATAATTCCTATTCAACAAGAAAGGAAGAAAGAAAAAGAAAGCGAAAGAGAGAAAAATGATCACAAAAAAGTCGTCAATAATCACTGATTTAATAATTTCATAGTAAAAATAGTTAAAATTCACTATTTATGCGAGTTCTTTATATACAGTAGTTAGTAGAGGTCTGATTCAGACACGTCACATCCTGTCACGCTTCTTTTTTCGGTGGTGTTGACGAGGCATAAATGCAGCGGTAAAGATGACCTTTAAAGATGTTTTTTTAGTAAAGAAGAAATAAAACAGACACACTTGGCTGAAGAACAAAAACATACGTCACTCCAAAACTAACCCAACACATAAGTTTACTCTAACAGATGCAAGACAAAGATCTAGAACTCAAGCAGACTATTTATAACGAAGTAAATGAGGCAACTCGGTTCAGGTGAGCGCCGTCACCTGACCGAGGTGCATTCTGGGAAATGAAGTCCAAAACGAAACTTAGGAAAACTACAAACAAAAAAGTCTCTGGGCGCCCTCTAGGGGTTATCCCTGACACGTCCATAATGCCAGTTTATCTGAAACGATTTGTTCCAAAAATGACAAACATATTTAAGTCGAGACTTTTTTGTGTTCATTCGAGTCTCTTTCAGAGTACAAGCGTAATGTTCTAGTTATTTTCAGGATGTAAATGATGATATGAATTTTAAGGATTTTTATTATTATATATATATATATATATATATATATATATATATATATATATATATATAGTTGTAGAGATCACATTAAAAGGATTACAAATGATTTCACTGACACTAAACGCGTCCATTATCTTCTATCCATATCATGTTTACTTCAATCAGCCATAGATTTCTTCCATTTAGTCTCAACTTCAGTTCCAGTTATACGTGTGTAAATTTACACATAATTAAAACTGCATGAGTAAACAACATCAAGTGTTTTCTTGAAGAGGAGGCGGAGTCAGGATCAGTATAAAGCTGCTCGAGAGACTCAAGTACATCCTTATTCTTACTTCTTCTATTCTAAACACGAGACGAGATGGTGAGTTACAGTATGTAAGTGTGTGTGTGTGTGTGTGTGTGTGTGTGTGTGTGTGTGTGTGTGTGTGTTACATACAGGATGCTGCAGGGGGCTGGTTTTAGACCAGAGTAATTATCCTCTGAAGGGTTTTTGTTTTAAATTTTGTGTGCTGCATTAAATTTTTCACTAACTGTTCACTTAACGCTGACGTACACTGCAGCCCCAGGAATTACTCTTCTTCATATCGTATTTTATTTTATGTGGCTTGTTATTTCACTTTTATCACAGTATAATGTGTATTTCCTTCAAATCAGGTCCAGGAATGTGTTGAGGAATATCTGGTGATGTTTGGGGTGTGTTTTCTTTAGGTGTCTTCTAGAGCGCTGGGATTCGTCCTGCTCTTTCTGCTCCCTCTGGCTTTGGGAAATGAGGTTGGAAATCTCAAGGAAATAATTAACAAACTTCATGAAATGTAAGGAGCTCTGTACACACACGCAAGAGCTTATTGTTAGTAACTATGGTTAATGCACCCTTAAATTGCCAACCAAAACTGTTCCATAATACTACACTGCAAAATTCCCAGTGTTGATTTAACACCCCAAGTGTTTATATATGACCTAATGGTCACGAATGTACTCTGAAAGTGTTAAATCAACACTCTGGGTGTTCATTCAAGACTAAGGTAAGGATGGATGCTGTGTAAGGAAGGAGAAATTCTCATGTCTAAATTTCTTTTATTGTTTTAAACTGTAAAAAAACTGTAACATTATGTAGAAACCAAATATTATACTCTGTTACCTACTGCAGGACTGTCAGATGCTTCACTATATGTAAGCGCATATACTGTAGGAATATTCTTATGGTCATTATATCAACTGTTATTTATTAAGAAAGTGTCGTTTGTCAGGTTTTCATGAAACTAAGGACTTTAAATTATCCAACCAACCCTTGTAAAACCCTTGGAGAACCGTTTTTAGTGAAGCATAACATACTTATGAGACATTTATTGTTTCTCTTTTCCTCTTTTTAGCTCTGGAATTGAAGGAGATAATCAGTACGCTATGGCCATTAATGTCCCAGCTAGATATTGTAATGGAGGTGCTGAACTCGACCAGAACTTCCTCTCTCAGGATAGTGCACAGAACGTGAGAAACGCCCTAAATGGTGAAAATAAAATTTACACTGGTACTCAGCTGATTGCTGCCAAACCGAAAGAAATAGCCGCTAAAGAAAAATATAAAGTTGTCCACCACTCTGAGTACAGGTTGCTGATGAACACTGAGGACGACACCAGGCCATCACACATGGCAGACCTCCTGAATAGAGATAAAGACGGCTGCACGGTTTTCTTCACCTTGAACTCACCCTGTGTGAAGTTTTGTTTAAATTCATCCTTTCCGAGAAACATCATCCCAGGCTTCGAGCTATTCAGGACCCACACCGGCCCCAAAGCTTTTGTTTTCAGGCAGGTTTGGGGTCAGGATAAAGTTAAAAATAAGGTGGAGTTGGAAAAACATATAGAAAATATAGATGAGAAAATTCACGTCTACAAATGCTCTGAAAATGCATGTGTCAGATGTGTTAATGACGATAAAGTGAATGAACAATGCACAGCTTAGTCCGACCAAAACAGGTCACCATAATGGCAAAATTAATAACAATGTATATGCTTTTAAATTTAATAGGATCAGTTACTCTGAACAATAATGAATGAGAATATTGATCTACTTCTTTGATTCTGAACGTTTTTATTCCTTTTTCCTGCATTCATCAATAAAGGCTGAAGCATTAAATCAGTTGTTGCTGTCTTTGATTATTACACTCTGTAAGCATTGAACCTTCATTTGCCCTGAAATATCTTTATAGTCAATATTATTACAGTACACAAAATTAAGGGGGAAAAAATGTCAATTTAAATGTATTTAGGAAAGTATGTATACACAGCAGAATAGTTTATAGTATCTAAACATGGAAAAAAGAAAGCACATTTGGAAATGGAAAGTAGGTTTATTAATTAAATTCCAGTAAATATTCATATATTTTGAGATACTGCAAGGCCTTTATGCAGCTTCCATCAGCTGCTGCTGTCTTTCAATCTTCCGTCTTGTGTTCAGTAAGTGAAAAGCATGCTCTGGTGGTTTGAGAGCATCTGACTGACTTGACCAGTGATGAATATCCCATATATTTGCCACTGGTAGCTTTCACTTTACTATACTATACGGTATGTTTATGTTTATCCATCTTCAATAGAGTATTGCAATAAAGATTTGCGTGAATCTGAGCAGAGAGTATTGACCTGTACACTACAGAATCCATCCAGCTACAGTGCTGTGCAAAAGTCTTAGGCGTCATATTATATGCTGTACCAATGTTGTTGTATATGTTTATAATGTCTGCATAATTATGTACAAATTCATTCAGTATTTCCATATATAACTTAAAAATGAATAAATAAATAACATTAGAGAATATAATGCATGGCTGTAAAACCTAACGTACACTTCTGGCATAAAAATAGAAAGGAGCGAGTGTGACAAAGTTACAGAAGAACTCGTATATCTCCAGCAAACTCAGTAAAACCTAACAGCTGTTTACTTATAAAACTGCACAAATCTGTGTCTAAAACTCCTGATTTTAAGCAATGAGTTTTCACTCCAAACAGTGACTGGTTATTTTATTGCTCTTCCTAGACGTTTCTTTTATGCAGAAATGTTTTCAAAAGCATCTTTTGCTTATGCCATAGTTTTGACCTTTGCACTGTACTATAAGTAAAACAGTTGGTTTTACTGAGCTTGCTGGAGCTTCCATTCTTTCCCGATACGTTTTTCTTTCCATCATCCCATCATAATTTTGGTTTTTATCAGTCCGAAGAATTTGACAAAGTTTTTTGTCTAATCTCGCATTTCTGCTCTTGAGTGTTACCAGTGGTTTGCACCTTGTTGTAAAGCTTCTGTATTTACTTCATAAAGCCAGGCCTTGACTGTAGACTTTGACAATAACATGCCAACTGTAAGGTCGAGTATCTGACGCCTTGTTTACACTAAGTTGGACTTCTTTGGTGCTCAGACAAACACACTCGCTGTTCGGTAATCGGAGAGAGAATCACAGATGAGAAATGGAACAAGTCGATGGGATAAAGATGAAGTTTTGTCTTAAAACGACTCGGGCGTGTTAAAATTCACTTCTACCACTTCAGCGCTGTTATTTCAGCCAAAGTGAAAATATGAACTAATCCCAGTCAAAATATTCACTTTCTCTTTTCTCATTAATATCTATTGGTGCAGGTGTTTGTTTACATCGAGACAGTAGCGCATTAGTAGCTTATTTTAAAATATATTATTAATAAATCTTTTAGTGTGCTTTACTTTTCAGACAGGTTCCATTAAAGTTATTTATTGACTTAACAGGTCTGGCAGTAATCAGGCCTGGGGAATTTAACCTTGTGTAATATAAATTTTTTTTTTTTGATGATCTCAATCATTAAAGTGTGACAAATATGCAAACTAAATTGCATCCAAAAAACATAAAACCAGAGCTGCCCAACTCACTGCAGAATTAAATGTGCACCTCAACTCTCCTGTTTCCACCAAAACTGTTGGTCTGGAGCTCCACAGGGTCGATGTACACGGCCGGGCTGCTATAGCCAAACCTCTGGTCACACCTGCCGATGCCAAACGTCGGTTTCAATGGTGCCAGCAGCGAAAATCTTGCGCTGTGGACAATGTGAAACATGTTTTGTTCTCTGATGAGTCCACCTTCACTGTCTGTCCCACATCCGGAAGAGTTACGGTGTGGAGAAGCTCCAAAGAAGCGTACAGTACCACCCAGACTGTTGCATTCAGAGTGAAGCATGGAGGTGGATCAGTGATGGTTTGGGCTGCAATATCATGGCATTCTCTAGACCCAATACTTGTGCTAGATGGGCGCGTCACTGCCAAGGACTACTGAATCATTCTGGAGGTCCATGTGCACCCAGTGGTTCAAACATTGTATCCTGAAGGCGGCGCCGTGTATCAGGATGATGATGCACCAATACACACAGCAAGACTGGTGACAGAGTGGTCTGATGAACATGAAAGTAAACTTGAACATCTCCCATGGCCTGCACAGTCACCAGATCGAAATATTATTGAGCCACTTTGGGACGTTTTGGAGAAGCGAGTCAGGAAGCCGTTTCCTCCACCAGCATCACGTATTGACCTGGCCACTATTCTGCAAGAAGAAGAACGGCTCAAAATCCCTCTGGCCGCTGTGCAGGACTTGTATCTGTCATTGCCAAAATGAACTGATGCTGTATTGGCCGCAAAAGGAGGCGCTACACAATACTAATGAATTATTGGGGTCTAAAAGCAGGCATGTCAGTTTCATTGTCCAACCCCTGTATTTTAGATACAGGGTATCTTTAACATTACAAAGTCTTTAACCAGACTTCTGTACTCCCCCCCCCCCCCAATCCGCCCCGCCCCCGCCCCCCATCCTTAATACACCCCACAATGGTAGTCATGTGGCATGACGCCGAATTGTATGTTAAATCTGGATGGTGGCGAGGACAGTCCCCTGAGGTGCTCCTGTGCTGCTGACTATAGTTTCCAAGGTCCCTGGTCCCGACATACTGTGGCCTTCTGGTGAGGTAGTCTGTGATCCAGATCACCAGGATTTAAACCACCAGCTTGCTTCTAAATAAAGGCGGCTCGACTGTGTTGAAATCGCTGGAGAAGTTGAAGAACATGTTCCTCACCGCTGTAGAAAATTAGATTATGTTTCAATTATATATCGTATGTATTTTAATGTGTTTTTAGGGAAAAACTGTAAATTGGGTGCAGAAGGATGCAGAAGTATATGATTTAACCTGATCATCTTAACATACACTAAAACTAGTTATTTACTACCCTTATTAATAACATTAAGCCATTACTTACATTGTACCATTATATGATGGTATTAGCTGATGCTGTAAAGTAAATATATTGTAATATTGTAAATTTAAGTAAGAAAAAACAAACGGACATTTGAGACACTGATCTGACAAAATGAGGACGTGACTTCAGGCAGTGAGCTTAATAGGGAAGAATCACTCTATTTAAAAACACATTTTGGAAAGCAAAGCAAATTCTTCCTAACGTAGGGTAAATTCAGACTAAAACCTCTTCTCAGAACTGCTGAACCTTGCACAAAAACGGAAAAAAGGTTCACAGATGGATAAACTTCCTCCTTTTTAGAAAGTGCCTGTGGTGCTGTAACTGGTGCTATGTGGTGCAAAGAAATAATTATTCAATCACTTATCAGTTATGAGTATGTAATATAATCACATGTGGGATTAAAGCTGATCGGACTATCAGGATCAGTAAAATAAGTAGGACATAAGACTGTCCACCTGAGCTATAGATGTAGAAGAGTCCAGGGGAAAAACAGGATAAGCTGCCCAACAGTCTGTAGGAGTTAGTTGATATGAAAATCTGTATAATAGCATAAGCATATGATACATGCCATAATAGAATATAATGATGTCTAACCTATCAACCTTTTAGCCTTGACAGTTAAATATGCGATATACTACAGTACAGTATATACATAATAGAATCGGAACTGGCGATCACATGATTAGTATAAGGACACAAAATATTATATTCATGTTGATTATTAGACTTATAGTTAAGCTACAGTAATCCACAGAGCATAAAAGGCCAATAAGAGGGAAAACAGAGGACGGCCCTAGAGTACTTAAACATTGCTGTAGAAGATTAAAAGAAAAATTGGAGTTACATGAAGTGCTCTAGTAGAAAGCCACAGAGAATATAGTCAAAAAGAGGAACTTACCAAATCACCCATCAAAAACAATAAATTAAAAAACATGGCTTAGCTCGAGGAGACAAGCCACAAGTCAATACAGTGGAACCTCGGCATACAAACGCCTTAATGACTTAAGAACTAAAACTTTAATGTCTTAATGCCTTAAGAATTTTCGCCCTAAGAACTAAAGTTTTACAAAAAAATTGCCTCGGCATGCGAAGTTTTCGGCCTATGAGTGACCGAACTGAGCCAAAGCAAACGCTGCCTAAATTGCGCGTACGTCCAGGAGCTGTTCAAAACTTCTTTGCATCGGTGAAAAGCTAAGTGAAGAGAAGTTTACATACTTTTTGTGTTTTTTTAACATAGACATAAAACCATGGATCCCAAGAATGTTAGCAAAGACGGAGCAAGAAGAAAAGGGAGCCGCGTTCAGTTTGGAAGAGTGGGGGGAAAAAAAAGGAATCTGGACATAAATAAATTATAATATATCTAATAATTAATAGAAAGTGGATCAGGCGGAGAGAAACAGGAGGAGCAACATGCTGGATTTCCGGTATATAAACCCATGCTCAAAGAGGGAAGTTGGGGTCACTTTTTGGGGGCATCGACACGTGTTGATAACTGCTTTTTTCTAACTTTTTGGGGTTTTGCATTTTTGATTTTGTCTTGTGGGTTAGAATGTGGTTATTGCTACAATAAATTGTGATTTTGGCATCTGATCGTCACGTGTCCACATACTTTTGGTTATATATTGCTAAAATCAGAAAGAAAGAAAAATCCGCGGTACAGTGTGGTATTAAAAAGCATCAGCTGCAGTGAACAAAAATTTGATCTTTTTCTGAAGCCGTTCTGGATGTTTCCAAACATTCTATACTGGGTCTAAAGATTTTGGCGTGTAAATGTGTGTTCATGTGACTGGGTGTTTTGAGGCAGCCACAAAAGTTGCACTTATTGTAATACTGCCTATGGTGCATATGTGTGGGTGTGAGTGAGTTCATACATAAGAAAATGGAGAAATTCAGTGTTTTTCACAGTTCATTTGAGGGTTATAGAGGGTTTGTGCTTTAACTTGATTTTTTTTTTTTACTTTAACTTGAAAAAAAGCAAATGGATAAAATGACTTTTAAAAAGAATTAGCGACAAATGTTTGATTCTTGCTGTCCGCTACATTTTTTTTATTGTTGGTTCAATTCCATTTTTGGGCCATTTATCTATAAAGTTAAAAGCATAAAATCAGCTGCATTTCTTTTACCCAGCCATCAGAAAAAAAATCCTCATGGCTGGTTTCATGGTGCCAAGTCTGTGCCTGATAATTATTAACTATTAACACATATATGGGTGTTCAGTAAACCATGGCTCCACATTTAACATTAAAGTCATTATAGCACAAAAAGAACTGAACAACACTTGAGGATATTTATGAAACAATTTTATTCGATATAATATCAATACACGTCTCTAATTACAAAATAAAATGACCTCTGTAGCACAATGGGTATATTTTATATTTAATATTTCCACAATACATCCATCTAAAATATTTTCCACTTTACATTTTGCTTGGATTTGATTGCATTCGGCACATCTGGAATTTCTTAACATTAAGAAAAACTATGTGGAAAAAAAAAAAAAAAAAAAACAAGCCAAAAAACAGATGAGCGCAATGAATATGCCGGGTGTGAAGTTTTAGTCCAGATAAAATAAACAGTTAACTTTAATTATTTAACCTATAGTTTGGAGGTTGCTTTCTCTGCATTCTGAGATCAACATTAGATGAAATATCTTTTTATACGTCACAAGCCGTAAATTACCCAGAAGGCCTTGCTTTTCTGATAATGTTTCACTTTTGAAATGATTTAAATCATATATATTTAAAAACATAGATATACAGTTTTATCTGATTGTCTGTCTGTCTTTTTTATTATTTCAACTTTATCCATACATGAGTGCTGATTTGTCTGTTGTAGCTTGTTAGCTAAGATTGATTTTTAGCATGCTAGCTGGTTAGGAAGCCATGCTAACTAGCCAGCTAATATGTAGATTTTTTTTTTTTTTTTTCCCCAGCAGTGCATTCAAGATTTTCAGATTTCCGAGCAGGAAAGACCAAAAGTTCACACTGGCTTCACACTGGGATTATATTCAACTTGGTTTTTGTAGTTACACATGAAGAAAATAATGCGCTAAAAGATTTCCTGGTCCGCGAGTTCAGACTGACGTAATCGACTGATGTCATCGATTAATTGATGATTTTTATCATACAGCCAGACATCGAGAGCACCCTCACATTCTGGTATAGAAGTCTCTCATTTTGTACAGTGTTTCAGCCGACTAGAAGCCGTTCTACATGTTTAATCAAATTATTTTGATTTTATTCAGACAATCCTGCAGTCACACGGGAGGAGATTTGCTCTAAGATTTAACTGAAACATTTTGTCATGGAGTAAAAAAAAAAAAAAAAAACTTGCTTTTGCTGACAACGAATAATTCAAGTAAAACAGGATCTACAGTGTTAAACACATTATTCAGGATCAAACAAAATAACACACCTGTAAATCTCCTGATAAATAATAAGAGAATAATGACACGGGTCAAAATGAAGACGTTTAACATTAATATTTAAAAGCTTTCCCAAAAATCTAAGAATATAAACAGTTGACTTCACTTTGCTGTAACGGTTGATGAAAACGTGTGAACTCATTTAAAACGTTCTAGATTTTTTGCATCAACTTGACATGAAACATCATCGACCAAGTCTTCAAAGAAAGTAGACATAAAGAAAATGATCCCAGAATACAATGTGTGTGTGGCACATGCATGTGCACCTCTGGGATTTCTAGTTCGTTTCAGCTATTTTCCTCCAGTTGAGTTTGGAAACGGTTACAAAAACACCACCAATCCAATTTGAAGAGTTCGGACTCAACCAATTCACACAGACTGATTGGGTAGAAATGTCCAGACGGGTTGATGCGGTTCTGTTGAAATGAACGGGCTTAAGTACAGAACCGATCAGCCGTTACCTGGAAATGTTAGCTGCAGTTATTGCTCCAGAAACGGTTCCACCAGGTAGGTTCACCCACTTTTGCCACACAGAAATGCTTAACTGGATTATTTTCATCTTCATATTTAAGTGGAATATTTTGACTCAGCTGTTTAATCAGTTCTCTTTATCTACTTTTCCGACGTGTAAAAATCTGACGATGGTTTACGACACATTTTCGCTGAATCTTTCAATCGCCATCATCATTATAAACCGTTTACTGACCTTTACACCATGTACGGTAAAACTCAAGCAAAAAACTTTATGTCATAGGATGTCCAATATACTTAGTAAATAGGCTTAGACACACTGAGGGTAATGCGAACCGCAGTGTATGTGACATTTTGCAGATGTCAGTCAGTTGTATGTTAGTTAGAAACAGCTGTTCTGAATCCAGCAACTGTGAAATAGAGGTCGACTGTTTTCAGGCTATACAGTAGTGACGCAAAGTTTTCTAGAACAGAAATGTTATAAGGATGAACAAACCCCAGGCAGGACAATTATACAGCTGTCTGTCTTCCAGTTTGACAGGTTGCGATTTCATCCAGGTTTCAGATATTAACACAGGTTTAAGTGATTAAGCTTTCTAAAACCAAGAAATATTTGTGTTAATATTTATTAAATCTAATATAAAAATATGAGTAATGACCAGGAAATAGTTTTGAATGTGCAACTGCTGTAGACAAATTAATAGAATTTGGTATCCTAGTGATATCGTACTTATGTTATTAGTGCTATAGTACACCTACAGTTAAATTAAAAAAAAAGACTGGATTGGATTTCAAAAATGATTTCTTGCTAGCAGAAATATAACTGGAGTGAAAAATACGTCTCTTCTGCTGAATATGACTATTCTTAGCTGTATCACAGGACTGGACGTCAGATGATTATCATAACATAAAAGTATCCAGCCTTGATTTAGGACGTTTAGTTGATAAATTACAAAAAAATAACAGAAAATAAATAAAACTGCTACGCAATCATATTAAGAGCCCCTATACCTCTTTTCTTACATGTTTATATGGAATTATACTGGATATGTACACATGTACAAAATGTCATCAATGCGAATATGTACAACTTAAAAAAAAAAAAAAAAAAATGCTGATCTTAGTAAAACGTGTCTGTACATGTTATTTGAATTATTATAATATTTAAGAGGCTAATAAAAACTATAATGTAGATTGACACAATAAATAAAAAAACAACAACAGGAGATTGAAACCGAATGAACAAACAGAATAAAATACAAAAGTGGAGAAAGTGGGACAGTCTGTCTAGCTAGACCCAGCAGTGTGCAAAATTAATAACTAAACAAATACACTGAATAAAGCATACTGAGTGTATGACAGACCACCGCACACACACACACACACACACACATATCCAGGAGCGTGTAGTAGAAAAAGCACTGATGTACAGTATATGTGTGTGTTCATACACCATCCTGTGCCTGTGTGATTGTAGCATTTCTATAAACCACGCATCACTGAAATATGAATAATGAGATTTTTTTTTAAACAGATTGATGCTTTGCTGAAACTGTATATAAATCATACATGTTGAAAAAGTATCTCAGAGGTCGTATGTCTCAGACTTTTACAAGTATTTCTGATGATTCCTTAAAAAAAAAGTAAACATCTCTTTCTGGTACTGATAATATGCGTCTTTGTTCACCATTAAGGAAGACATCACACGAACACTGTAATTATTTTTAAAACCACCCCATTCCTCCAGGCAATCACACCTACTGTAAGTGATCAGTGTACTCGACCCCTAATAGTGCTATTCAGTGGTACTGACAATCATACGGATTCATCTGTTACAACAGGCAACTCATTTCAAATTATTTTGGTAAAAATAACGGTTAAAAACAAACTGCAAGAAAACCCAGATCGCTCTGGATTCATTGGCGGTTTCCTTCCAAGCTCGCGGAGTTTTTCAATCTTTTGCTCATTTCCTTCACAAATACTGATAGCAACGTCATCGGCTCTGACCATGACCTGACTTATACATTTTTCTCTTACCTTCTCTCATCTTGTCAGGAATTTAAGGAAGTAATTTTAGAAATTGCTAACAGTGGACAATAGATCGGAAAGGCGTAAGGAAACGTGAAGGTTTTAAGACTGAAGGACCACCAGAGGAGTTACCATTGGAACTTGTAGCGTATTCCAATTTGTCCAGTACCGAGAGCAAAGACCCTGTCAGCATGACCTCAAGTCTACAGTCTATAAAAAATCAAGTACAATGCAATCATAACGACAGTAGGGTCACCGGAAAGGAAAGGGTCAAGAATGCGGGCCTATTATTAGAGGGAAAAACCAACAGAAAGTTAAAGGAACCAACAGGGATGGAATAGGTGCGACACATCAACCAGACAGAAAAGGTTGGTTAGCTGGCATGGACAGCTTATATTAATAAAAATTAAGATTAAGGAAAAGATTAAGAAGATTTAAGATGCTTTTAAATGAACTATTTTTGAGGTTAGTTTCAAAGGAAGCTATAGACCAACATTACTGTTCTAGTTTTCTTTCTGGACTACAAGACAACCTGGGTTACCTGTATTTAAGAAAATGCATTTTACACCTGGCACCCGAGGACATGGTCACAAGGGAACGACTTTGCAATTGGGACTTGGTAGGAAGCAAGCAAACAGGAATACTCTTTTAGTTCCGGAAAAAAAAAAAAAAAAAACCCACCATAGTAGTCTTCCATTCCATTCATTTATCGAACCATGGTTAGACAGATATCAATATTCTGTAAATATCTACTTTATTAATATAAATGTATTGTCTGATTGAGAGCGGACATTGCGCAACAACCTGGTGTGTTAGGAAGGTGCTATATAAACTGAATGCAACATTATTAATATGATCATTTTCCATGTCCTGGTCAGGATTGCAGGGCCTTAAACAGGAACCCTGGACACGAGGTGGAAAAACACCCTACATGGGATGCCACTCTCACCTACAATCAGTAATCAATACACTTGGGTATGTTTTTAAAACAAAAACATGTACTTCATTTGAAAAACGTTGCGCAACGTCGACAGTGTTTATGGTTGCGTGCTTCATTATTGCACATTTCACACATCAAAATGATGCTGGCTAGATATTCATGTTCCATCTGGGAAATATTCAAAGTATCTCACTTACTAAATAATCCCACCTACTACTTAGAGGGTTTTAATTTAAAGAAGATACCCAAATCCACCGAATTAGTTAAGACAGTTAATAAATTAGACACCAATCAGCCATACCATTAAAACCACAAGCCTTATTATTGTGCAGATCCCACTTCTGCCACCAAAACAGCTCTAGCCTGTACCCCTAGGCATGGACCCCTCGAGACCTCTGACGGCTAGTTGGAAGGTGGAGCCTCGACAGATCGTATTTGTTTGTCCAGGACATCCCACAGACGCTCCACCGAAACGTTCTCTGAAGAATTCAGTAGCAAAGTCAACACTTCCTTCCCAATTCTTTGCCATGTTCATGTTCAAACCATTCTTAAACAATGATTGCAGTATCTCAGGGTCCATTACCATGCCGTTAGGGAATACCTTGGTATGAAGCAGTGTACTTGGTTAGCAACAATGTATCGGTACGTGGTACATGTCAAAGTACAGTAACATCCACATCAATGTCAGGACCAAGGGTTTCCAGCAGAACATTGCTCAGGGCAAAACACTGTGTCTCTATCGGCTTGCATTCCGACCAGGCCACCATCGTCCGTTGTTCGACGGTTCAGTTCTGATGCTCAACCCCTCATTGTAGGTGATTTAGACAATGGACAGGGATCAGCATAGGCACCCCGACTGGTTAGTAAGCTGCGATGCACTGTGTGGTCTGACATCTTTCTATCACTCCTCATGCTCACCAGTTTTCCTTCCTTAGACCATCTTAGGTAGGTACTGACCGCTGCACACTGGAAACCCCTCACAAGACCTCCCCTTTTGGCAATGGTTCACTAGACATCACAGTTTGAACCTTGTCAAAGTCCCTCAGATCCTTATATTTGCCCACCTTTCCTGCTTCCAACACATCAACAGTCACATGGACAGAATGTTCACTTGCTACCTAATATATTCAACCCCTTGACCTATCTGTGTTGTTAATGTTATGGCTGATCAGCATGTATTCGTGGTGCTGTACAGAACCTCTGCAATAGTTTTGCACTCCGGCCTTGTTGACATGCCCTTGTTGACAATCCCAAATCCTCCACAAAACTTATAGTACATGAGTAAGACTGTGCTGCTCAATAGGGATTACAGTAGCACTTGCCCAGTGTACAGTATTTGGTGTATTTCTTTTGAAGATTCAAATGTCTGGTCATTACAATTCTTTCTCTTTTTTTTCTGTCCAAATTCCACTCATCAGTCCCTAACATGAGCTCTGTGTTACTGTTTGGTGTTAGAGCTTCACTCTATTCTTACGCAATACTGTAATGTCAGCTAGTCCTCAGCTCTGTGACTCATTCTGTGTATCGCCGTCAGTACTGCTCATTTCTCGTCGCACCCACACATCCTCGCCGGCAATAACCGACTGCTCGTCGACGCTGGCTACGGACATGGCGCATTGCTTCCCCACATGCGACAGCTTCAAAGCATGGTGGGATTTGCAGTCTGTCCCTTCGGCTCGAGTTTCCTCCTCCTCCTCGTCCTCCAGCGACATGGCCGACACGGGTCCTTCTAGCTCCTGGCTGATGTCTTCATCGTCGCCATCGTCGTCCTCGTCGCTCAGTAAATCCGCCTCTTTTGTTTGCTCGTGCTCCTCGTACCGCTGCAAATCGAACTGCTCCTCCACCCAGCGGTCCGTGTCACCCGGCTGCAAGGACGTCTGGGAGTCTGGCGAGTCAGCGTCAGCATCGGTGTCGAACACGATGTCAGTGTCGATGGTGAAACGGTTTCGCACTAGCTTGCGCCGACCCAAAGTACGAGTTGGAGCAGAGGCTGTGTGCAAACGGAAGCAATGTGAGCAGGTGATTTTAATCAGGTGACTCTACAAGTGAAATTAGCAACATGAGCGCGTGTACCTGCTCGATTCATAGTGGGTCTAGCTCCCTTCAGAGCGCTCAGGCGCTTCCCTCCGAAAGGCACGTACTGCTGGCTGGGAGGCAGACTTTCTGTCTTCATCAGCTGCCGTCTCTGTTTGTCTCGTAAAATGGAGTGCACCGTCTTCAGGAAATCCTTTTTGCTTTCAGGAGAACTAAAGAGATGTTATAAACAGAAAGCAGGAAGACTCAGGCCTCAATGTATAGATGGAATTTGCAAAACTCCAGCATGATTAATTTTATGCTATGATAATTTAAGGGGCCAGTTTCCCAACTGGTGTCAAACTGGTACTGTAGGTTCCAAAAAATTCTGTACCGTCCTGATGAGTCCTAGAGTAAAATCAGTTTGAAATATGCATTAATAATGTTTACCACAGCGTTTCTGTTCTGTGAGAGTTGATAGCAGTGGATTATCAAGTTAAGGTTATCAGCGCCAACTGGCAACACAGACCCAAAAATGGTGCACTGATGTCACTACCGCATGTTAAACCATGTGATTGGCTGAACACATAGAAGCAGTGATATCCAATATCCAAATATATATATATTTTTTTATTTACAGCAAATTTTGCTTTCTGTTATATAAACCCATAAGCTACTCAAATCCACATGATCTGCTACCAAAGGCCTACTTTGTTCTAGTTTTGTCCCTACCCTCAACAAATTAGACTTTGCAGTGACACAGATGGCATCCAAATATAGACAGATGAAGAGGCAAACCAACCAGGACTACAGCCAAAATGTGGCCATCTGAGAACATTAACATGCTGCAAAACTGGTTGAGCATCACAGAAATGGGAATCATTTCAAGCTGCTTGTGACTATGTGGAGTAATCCACTCACTGGCTCAACCAATATGTGTTGAGGATCAACAGCAGGCAGAAAAACAAAGATGAGGTGGATATGAAACAGAACCTGACAATAAGGTCAGTTTAGCAAAAAGTCAGGCGTAAGGACAGACTAGCTTATTAGCCAAAACTGTTCGGTTGTCGAGTTTTAAAATCATTGATTCCAAACAGTTTTATACCAGTTGCTTCAACAATTTCAACTAACAAATATTAAAAAAAAATAAAGCTAGAATTTGTAACTATGTGTTGCACAGACTACACTATAATCTAGCCCAGGAGCGCCATCTTAATTTAAGAATAAGATAATCTCAGGCTATTTGAAACTCAGGACCTAACTTGTTGCAAAAAAAGGGCTTCTTCAAGAAGCTTAAGATTTGCAAAGTACCTGTATGTTTTAATCTTTATGGTTCTCCATCATCCTGTTCCTTGCGATTACCAGTGCAGGGTTGGTACACCTCATTATGGGACTAGGGTCTTAATGCTCCCTGTAGGGCCAATGAATATATGGATAAGTCAGGAAAAGCAATCCTGCAACCTGCAAGACAAGATATGGATACCTACACCTGGAGCAAGGCCTGCAGGGCAGTGTCTGCAGGTGACTGTGAGCCCCTGGTGACTTGGCCACCTAGCCTCTTTAGGTCAACCCTTGGTCAAAGGATCTGAGGGTATAATCAGGAAAAGAGTAGACCTAAAGACCACAATGAAAGTTTTAAAAAAACTCTAAGTACAACCTGACTGGATTAGAAGAGATGCAGCAGAACCTCGGATTGCGAGTACCGTGGTTTACGAGTGTTCCGCAAACCGAGCAAAGATTTGAAATAATTTTTTATTCGGAAACCGAGCAAGTATTAGTTTACGAGCGCCGAGTATCATGCTTCACACATGCGACTCTTATTTTGACACCGAGCGTCACTCTCTCGGTGCCTGCGCGCACCAACTGAAACACTTATCTGTCAGGATTTATTTTAACTTTTTTTTTTAAGGTAAAGTGCAGATTAATTTGTTTTATTTTCATTTTATAGATTGTATTCATTATTTTTATGTATTTATTTTGTTGGGGCTGTGGAACGAATAATTTGAGTTTTCATTATTTCTCATGGGAAATGATGATTTGGTTTACGAGTGTTTTGGAATACGAGCCCACTTCCGGAACGAATTATGCTCGTAATCCAAGGTTCCACTGTACCAGGAACCAGGCTTGCCAGGTCCCAGGCTTGTGGCTTGTGTCTGCAACCTGATAAGATTCAACCTGAAACCGTGACATTGGGCCATATTGTGGACTTGCCACCTGCAAGACGAAAGCTGGGGGTCTGGCGTGATGCGTGTGATTGGCAACTCTGAAGCTGCCACTTCAACCCTTCACCTTCACATTGGACTACGGTTCAGAAGGTCCAAGGTTCAAACTCCATGACCACCAAGTTGCCACTGTTGGGCTCTTAAGCAAGGCCCTCAACCCTCAGACTTCAACTGTTCAGATGTATAACGCGATAAAAACAAGTCGCTCTGGACTTGCTAAGAGCGTCTGCCAAAGGCCTAAATGTAAAGTCATTTGGTTTAACATCTCTTCTAATATCTATCTCTTATCTAAACCATTTATCTCATGCAGGGTCACAGGGGCATGAAGCAAGGGAAATAAGGGCACATGGTGAGGTTGTCGCAGGGCACAAGCACAGTCTCACAAACTTTTATATTTTATGGGCAGTTTGGAAACATTAATCAACCAAGACTAGGCTATCTGAGATAGATTAGATTAGAAAATAGATAGTGAGACTCATCTCACCACCTAATATACTTTAATGTAAATGTATGCGTTTTTGTTTGTTGAAGTGTATGTATTAATGATTTCAGTTTGTGTGTGTGTGCCCGTCACCAGTGTCCTGACCTGCAGCAGAGGTGAAACACTCTCTCTGGCCTTCCTTCCGACTCAGATTTCACATGGATGATCTCACACACTGCAGCACTGTCACCGTCTGTAAAGAGAACACACACTATGCTGCATACACTCAATGAACACTTTAATAGGAGACTTGGGGAACAAGGCAGGGTAGACCCTGGACAGGGTGCCAATCCATCGCAGGGCACACACTCATTCACACACTACGGTCAATTTGAGAATGCCAATTAGCCTAATCTGCAAGTCTCTGGACTGTGGGCTCCATGCACACAGAGATGGGAATCAAACCTGGCCGGGAATCAAACCCGGGCACTGTAGGTGCAAGGAAACAGTGCTAACCACTACACCACGTGACGCCCGTCTAGAAAGTACTGGTTGTGAAATTCCCAGCAGATTCTGAAATATTCAAACCAGCCAATTCAGCACCAAAACCCATGCCACTGAGATCAGTTTTCACGTGGAGGTTGTGCACATTGCTTACTGCTTACTGTTGTACTGTAGTGAGTGTAAAAGAGATAGAACATCGTATGCTCAGTATACTACCTGCACCAGTCAGGGTTCGAACTTGAAGAGCATCAGTGGAGATCATGTGACGGAAACGGAAGGGGTCTCTGTCTTCATTTGACACAGAGCCACGTTGTGATCCACCCTAGATAGATAGATAGATAGACAAATTACATTGTACATGAGACAACCATCATCATTGGTATTATTATTATTATTATTATGATTATGATTATGTGTCAGGCTAAAGGAGTGGGATTAAAATTAGACAAAAGGGCAGAGAGAAAGAGACGACAGGGAGAGGAAGACTCACCATTTTTTTCTTTTGTTTAGTGCCGTCTTTGCAGACAAAAACAACGGCTGTCTTAAACACTGAAAGCAAGAAGACAATGAAACATCATCACTCATGAAATGTGAAATGTTACAGGAATAGTAGATATAAAAAAAAATCCCATTTCTTTTCTAGTGGCGCTTGTTGAGGGCATGTTGTTATAGGAAAATAATCAAACATGGTGCAGTGTGACGCAAGCCTAAGTACCCTAAGTACAGCAGATTTGATTGTGTTTCTATAAAAGCACTTTGCAGTGTTTTAAAATGTTGAAAAGTGGTTTATTACTCTTACAGCAAAGCAAAAGCATCGCAAATTGTAATCCAGAGTAACAAGAAATAATGTTTTGCAGAGGTTCCAGAATATTCGGCGTAACTACTCTGCCAGGCCAAAAGTGTGATCAGCGATCATTTAAACGCTTGGTGATGTTGCCTCATAAATAAACAGACAGTAGAAATCAGCGCTATGTTTAATAGTGAAAGTAAGAGCATTGGACTTTGGAGCAATTGAGAAAAGGTAATGTGGTCTGATTAGTCCAGATTGACTCTATTCTATACTCTATATGTTGGGGGCATCAGGGTAAGAGGGCAAGCGCATGAAGCGACGCACCATTCAGTGCTGGAGTTGGCAGAAAAATGTATTCGGTTACGTATTACGATTCTTCTGACTTCAAGTTTTCTTTACATATTTTTTTTATATATACACTAATATTGCCAAAAGTATTCACTCGCCTGCCTTCACATGCATATAAACTTGAGTAACATCCGATTCTTAATCCATAGGGTATATTATGATGCTGGTTCACCCTTTGCAGCTACAGTATAACAGCTTCACATCCTGTGGGCAGGCTTTTCACAGGGCTTAGGAGTGTGTTTATGAGAATTGTTTACCATTCTTCCAGTGGCATTTGTAAGGTCATCCATATTCATGTCTTTATGCACCTTGCTTTGTGTACTGGTGGGCAGTCATGTTGGAACAGGAAGTGGCCACCCCCAAAACTGTTCCAAACAAAGTTGGGAGCAAGAAATTGTCCTAAATGGCTTGATATGCTGAAGCCTTGTGAGTTCATTTACCTGGAAGTAAGGGACCAAGGGCAACTCCTGAAAAACAACCACACACACCACTAACCAACATGACTGCCCGGTCCGTAAAGACATGAATCAGCGAGTTTGGTGTGAAAGAACTTGACTGACGTCAACCTGACAGAACACCTTTGGGATAAACTAGAGCAGAGACTGTGTGACACTCTTAAACACTCCATAAACCTTGTGGAAAGCCTCCACAGAAGAGTTGAACCTGTTATAGCTGAAAGGGGGCGGGGCCAACATCATATTAAACGCTATGGACTGGGTATTGGATGTTACTCAAGGTCTTATGCATGTGAAGGCAGAGAGCGAATACTTTTGGCAATATAGAGTATTTGTTAGCAATTGAGTTGTTAAAATGTTGAAGTTCTCATTAATCCTACAGGTGGTGTGTTCTAAACTATTCACACATTGGTGTATCATTTGCTAAATTTTTCTAGACTTGTAACAAAATCTGGAAAAAAAAAACATTTATATATATACACACACGTGGACAAAATTGTTGGTACCCTTCGGTCAATGAAAGAAAAACTCACAATGGTCACAGAAATAACTTTAATCTGACAAAAGTAATAATAAATAAGAATTCTATGAATGTTAACCAATGAAAGTCAGACATTGCTTTTCAACCATGCTTCAACAGAATTATATTAAAAAAATGAAAACTCAAAAACTCATGGAACAGGCCTGGACAAAAATGATGGTACCCCAAACTTAATAGTTTGTTGCACAACCTTTTGAGGCAATCACTGCAATCAAACGATTCCTGTAACTGTCAATGAGACTTCTGCACCTCTCTGCAGGTATTTTGGCCCACTCCTCATGAGCAAGCTGCTCCAGTTGTTTCCGGTTTGTAGGATGCCTTTTCCAGACAGCATGTTTCAGCTCCTTCCAAAGATGCTCAATAGGATTGAGGTCAGGGCTCATAGAAGGCCACTTTAGAATAGTCCAATGTTTTCCTCTTAGCCATTCTTGGGTGTTTTTAGCTGTGTGTTTTGTGTCATTGTCCTGTTGCAAGACCCATGACCAGCGACTGAGACCCAGCTTTCTGACACTGGCCAGCACATTTCTCTCTAGAATCCCTTGATAGTCTTGAGATTTCATTGTACCCTGCACAGATTCAAGACACCCTGTGCCAGATGCAGCAAAGCAGCCCCAGAACATAACAGAGCCTCCTCCATGTTTCACAGTAGGGACAGTGTTCTTTTCTTCATATGCTTCATTTTTCCGTCCGTGAACATAGAGCTGATGTGCCTTGGCAAAAAGTTCCATTTTTGTCTCATCTGTCCATAGGACATTCTCCCAGAAGCTTTGTGGCTTGTCAACATGTAGTTTGGCATATTCCAGTCTGGCTTTGTTATGATTTGTTTTCAACAATGGTGTCCTCCTTGGTCGTCTCCCATGTAGTCCACTTTGGCTGAAACAACGACGGATGGTGCGATCTGACACTGATGTTCCTTGAGCATGAAGTTCACCTTGGATCTCTTTAGAAGTCTTTCTGGGCTCTTTTGTTACCATTTGGATTATCCGTCTCTTTGATTTGTCATGAATTTTCCTCG